>DWGJ01003247.1:0-13791 GCA_018246895.1 Aspitha aspitha aspitha | reverse complement strand
CCGCACGCCCGCACGCCCGCACGCTCGCACGCCCGCACGCCCGCACGCCCCCACTCACGTTACTCACGGCGCACTCCGACAGACATTTCTTACGGTCCGCGAACATTTCACATTAAATGTACAATATGTTTTAATACTAAGTCATGTAATACAATAACACGTAGTCATGAAATTCAAGAAGTTGGAATCGGTCAAAAGAGCCAATAAAACAAATATTTTTCTAGATGTCGTTTAAGTATAATAGCACCACGCTATCACCGTACATATTGATTAGAATGTTCTCTATAAATAAGGAAGAATTAGAAGAGCCTGTAACCGCCGCCCCCGCTCCCCCGCGCCCCGCCCGCCGCTACGCCACGCGTCTTGGCCACGGTTCAATTGCTGAAGCATGTTCACTGCAGGGGATTTAATTTATTTGGCCGTTCCATAAGACTACTACTAAAATAATGAAGAGTTTTATTTGTACTTTTTTGTTATGTCTTAAACTTATAATGATCTGAAGATTAATAATATGAGATTGTTGATAAGATTTAAATTGCAAAATGTTTTACTGTGGCAAATATTTTTAGCGATCCGACATCCGGGAAGGTGAAGCCCTGAGAAAAGCCAGTGTCCAATAAAATGAAATATGAGACTACACGCTCGCGGCGCGCGCCCGCTCCAACCGTTACACTCAAAGTGTAAAGTATTAAATTGAACAATGGCTTATCATACATATCATACACTAAATTATGCATGTATATATTAGTAGGCAGCGCCGCGAATAGCCGCCGTAGCCGAGACCGCCGCTGGAGCGGTCGCAGTAATGTGAGCCGCCGGTTATTATCAAACCCTCTCGGGTGCAGTTTTGTAGCGATTACATTTACAGGTTCTCATCGGAACCTTAGCAGGCTCGGACGGAAACATTTACAAGACTCGAATAGCAGAAGAGAACAACCTATTGCTCTTTGAATTATCTTTCAATTAATTAATACATGGAAAAAATATGTAATGCGACCTTGAGCGCTCATAGATGCATTTATTGGTCGATAAACCGGACAATCTAATCAATGCTTTTATAAATATGCAGTGAATGCACGTAAATCTTTTAATGATCCCGTTCTTAGCCTTCGACAAGCAGCACTATGTCGATAGGGACAGTTCCGATCCTTCTAACTGACTCGTATTGTATGTATTATTCAACTGGCGGCCGTTGACCTCACGACTTCATGTCTCGAGTCCCTATCTCTATGTTAACATAAAACTACAAATATCACCTTGTGCGAGATTGCTCCCGATAATGCCTGGTGGTGATTTTTTACTATTTCAATCCCGCCGTTTAACACCCGAAGGTTTGGTAATATGAAGTAGTGAAAGCCGTATTGATAAATGTAATAAATAATACTTCTTGATAAGTAATTCGATGTGCACATCTGTTGTTACGTCGGGGAACATCTGCGCAAGTAATTTCCGAGTTTGGTGGCTCCGGGCGGCGATCTGCGGAGCGAGTGTCGGCGCGGGCCGGGCCTCCACCGCTGTGCGTTTAACAGAATGTATTAAGCAATCATAAAAATTATTACATAATATTTATATTGTCATTATATTTGGAACATTATTAATAATTTTCTATGTACAAAACAAAGTGGAAAATCGAGCAGTTACTATCAAATTATAATAGACACGGCATCTATTTAAATAGCCTTGATAACTATTTCAGTTTTGGCATTTGTCAGTTGTAAAAATTAAAACAAGAACGGGTTTTTTCCATTATTCTCGCAGGATTTTGATATGAAACGTGACGGGTATAATATTATTACCATAATAAGACGCGTCAATGGGTGCCTTCTTTGGAGACGTCAGCGCCTTTCTGAAACCACCATGGAGCACCTGGGTGCCGATGGGAGGGATTTTAATGGGCAGACATCCGACCAGCTTAGAACTTGTTTCCTGGACATTCGCGGATTCTCGTAGGAGACTTCGCTTTGTTAACATATATACAAGGTCGTCCCTCGGTGCAAATGACACCACTTCCACAGGGAGAGCTCGTAAAATTCGGACTAGAATTCCTAAACTGTGTTCTTACTTTAGTAATTGATTAATAAATACAACCGCTAATGGTCGCAAGATTTTCTGCCAAATTTGTCTATTACAATGAACCCGGCCCGCAGCGGCCGTCGGTCTTCATCGGAGTGAGCCTCGAGTGAGCTCCAATAAAACGTGACACGTCTCCGGTTTACGATGACCTCCGAGAGGGTAATAGCCTGTCAGAAAATAAAGAGGTATTACTCCGTCGGCTGCTAACATACTTGCGGACGATATCGCTCGGTAAATAGACTTTTATTAGGAAAATGACATTCTCAATTATTTTGACGAGGATGTTAGTACCTAATACTGATTGGCGTCCTCGGTGTCTACAATGATATTAAGTTGACTGGTAATATTTTACACAGTTAATAGGAAAACCTGTTCGCATGTAGTTCTGTGGAGTCGGAGACGTACCGGAGCCTGGCCGAGAGCGGCTCGAGTTATATTTATTGTTTTGAATGTGTGATAATATGTGTGTAAGTCATGAATTGGTCACAGTTGTACTCTGCATCTCTAGCTACGGCTATGTATGAATGTGGCGAAGGTGACACGTGACCCGTCACCTCCCAACAGCCTCTCAACTGATGGGTTACGATTATCTAGTCGTATTACCGGAAATATCATCTAGTTGACAATTAAACTAATACGCTTCGCGTTCTAATCCTGAAAATAATAAGCTGACATGACATACTTGACATTGGGACGTTTTCAAGTTTAGGCATTCGTTTATCACAATGGCTCTCCAATGACCGGACGCCATGACCGCCTGTATTGTAAAGAACTATGTGCTCGTGTTTCCCTCTGGAGTGTGAACTACATTTTAAGACTGCTACCGATTAACCGATGCAAACGTAAGTAATAACGGTGACTACACGCCCGCCCCGCGCCCCGCCGCGAGGAGTGACTGAACAAACGTAATCGCGGCGGCTTCGCTGACGGCTTTACACAGACGGTTCTTTTGCTAGATACTCTTTAGATACATTATTCGACTGAATCGCGACCTCTTTATTGTTAATTTTTTGTCAACTTCTTGTAGCTCGGCACTCGGCAATAATTGTTTATTATTTTTTGATTAAGTAAATACGGTGAATTGCGATCAGCGATGTTTACCTTACTGTGATAAATACTTTGCGGCAATTAATTACAAGTGACGTCTGTTGTACCGTTATGTATACTTGTAGAGAGAGAGGGCAGGCGCCGGCCGCTCCTACACCTGCAGGTGGTACTACCATATAACAGGCACATACTTCATAATTGTGATTACTTCAGGAGTTCAGTTTTGAATTCAAATTGATTATATAATGCGTCGCTTTATGATTCGTTGGCTCCGAAATTAATTAATTATTACTGGAATAAATACTGTGTCCACTCAGTACAAGCAATTATACGTGGTAATTAATGAAAATGTTTCCTTTTGTTTACGTTATGAAAGTAATAAGATGTTCGAAATGATAAAGAATATTTAATACGTTTTACGAATTTCTAAATATGGCTGCGGGCTGCAGAGATTGGTGGTCTGTTTACGTTGTTCCATAAATTATGAAAACTTCCTCAGAGCCGTATTTGGGGCTCTGCAATGAAAACCAATAAATTATAACTTTCGTGTCTGAGAAGAGAGCAGCCTCGTGCCGCGGTACCGACTGAAGCAACGGCCCAGGTCGATGACGTCACTGGCCTCGAGGCTTCGCCGCGGAATCTCTTTAAAAATCTTTGAAAAGCAGTGTTGAAAGATATAGGCCGGTTAAGTGTTATTTTGCGGCAACTCGTGTCAATACATAAGTTAAGATAAGGTTGCAAATTTTTAAAATGTAACATTCCCTTTATTTATTGCCACCATATTATTATCTTTAACACACATACAATGTAATAGTTATTTAAAATTTTAATTTCCACCGGCCAATGTGCCAATTGAAACTAATGTCCACGGGAAGCACTATACGGAGCGGGATTCGAGTCTCTATAATCTTTGCGTTATCTCACTGATGTCGTGGATTCCGTCTGCTATATGGCTATGGCTAAACGTTCTATAAGCGCGACTATATCGGACTATTTGTACGAAGTCCCGTCGCCGGGAGCGACACGCGTCCTTGAGCGCGCTATCGGCTAATATTTATTTCCCGGCGCGAGGCCCCGGAGGAACGGCCTCGTGCTCGTGTTACCGATGTGACGGTGCGTTTTATGTGTCAAAGGATGTAGAATACATTTGTGTCTCCACGGGAAATACATGTTGCCGAAAAATTGACGTTTCTTGAAAAGAGCACTACTTTGTACCGAAAGTTTGAGTAATTTTCTATATCAGCATTAAGGATAAAAAGCAATATTGACGGGTATATAATTTAATGACGTCTCTCAAGGTTCCGTTGATATAAAAAATCGTAATTAAAAAAGTTCATTTATAAAATACACTTCTAGGCATAATGTAAGTGACGAATGAATGCCCCGTACTTCAGTTTAATTGGACAGTTCATTGCATAAAGTTATTAATTTAACGTCAAGCCGTTAATAATTGTGTAAGAACCGACGGTTTTTAATGAGGTTTTGTGTATGTATTCAGAGCACAGAGTTAATCTCACATAGAAATGGCACTGCAATCTCTTACACTTACATCATATGTAACTTTCTTCATGACATCTGCACGAGTTATACATAGTACAAGTATAGCGCAGCTCAACCGATACCTTCCGTTACTCCATCACACAGTACCTATTTTATAAGATACATCGTGGAGAGACCGTATAAAATAGGCACTCTCATTCCCCGCCCCTCCCTTACGCCAGCTCCAGGAACACGGGACCGTTATCCAGCAGATATCCCAACCGCCGCAGTGGATCGACTTGTTCCCACATTTCTTATCTAAACTAATCGAGATGACTCCACAGTGCTGCGGCCCGCCTCCCGTCCCGACAATTGTTACAGCTACTTAACTCTTCAAAGCGTCGGTGAGCGCACGAAATCGCTGGGATGTCGTGTATAAAAATAAGAATTTTGAAAATATTTTAATCCCTCATTCATACCCCGTCTGTGTTCCCGAAACTCGATATCTCGATTTCGTCGAACTCACGTAGTGTTTGTAACATAATACTCATGTAACATTGTCAAATCTCACCGTCCTTCGTGCACGCAATTTGCTGAAACGAAGATACAAAGGTTTCTTTTCACGTATGAATAATATATAGGCAGATTCTAACTTTATTCAATATATTATGATAAAACCTTATTTGAAGCGCAGAATATTTTAACATCACAACGCCTCGGTGAAGCGAGATCATTGAAACAGCTTGTTCTGTGAAAGCGAGCGCCGTCGACGGATCTCTCAATATTAACAGATTAGGTGATAATTACACTGTTTAGGTCCCCGTTAACATTTAAGAACATATTAAAGTTGTAATGAGAATGTCATCTCATATTTATTCTCACTCCGATGGCCCCGATCGCCGATACGCGAGCTTGCCACTTGCTCGGCTGGCTGGAAGAGGCTGGAGACGGTTGGGAGCGGCTGGGAGCGGCTGGGAGCGGCTGGGAGCGGCTGGGAGCGGCTGAGGATAGCTGCGAGCGTCCTGCGGTAGCTGGGGTGACTGACCGCACGTCGAGCCATATACATAAGTCCTCCATTCTTCTCTTGTCGCAGAGTTACATTCAAAGGAAACTTGCTTATAGATTACAATAAAATACAGAGTGTAAAAGAGTTTATTAAACATTGTGAGGCTGACGATGCCGCTCACCGCCGAGGCCCGCGTATGACGCGCGGCCGCCGCCCGCGCGAGCCTCCACTCCATAAATCTTTATGCATAAAGCCACTTCGTCCAATAAATCTGCCTTCTGAACGACGACTACAAATATCCATTGTAGAGATAACATTCTTTATGACACTAACATCCTTGTACGAAATCTGTTCTTTGTACGTATCATATATGTACATACTTATAATGTTGTATGTTGGGTATCCACAGCTACGGCAAAATTAATGCATCATTTTTAACTGTTTCATTACCATACAGTTGTGTCGGCACAGTTGGAAATTCGTCGTATAAAACTGCTCTACGAAAAATAGACGTGGCATTATGTACATACGAGTAGGTATAATGTTACCAGCACTCGCTCAAAATCGGTTCTGGTCGGTTTCCCATAGCTCTTTATGTAAAAATGTTTTTATTATAATATGTTGAGGTGTCATGTTTATGTAATTCAATCATTACGTAGCACTTTACGATCCACCTGTCGTTTTACGTCGACCATCAAACCTCAGGCGCTCGTTGCATCAGAAGCGGTCGACGAGTGGACAGGACGACGGATATAAGTTGTTCATCATTACACTTCAATCGTTGCGCAGTTTTATACGATTCGGTTGTTTTTTTGTCGTAGCCAGTAACATGTATTCTTAAATGGTCATAAGCTTGTAAAACAAGCGCGTGCCAGGTTTGAAGTTCAGACCTCTAGAGCGGGAGGGATCGCTACTTATAGATTTGTTAATGAGTAATTATACACGATGACAAATATAGCGTGACATCGATAGGCGCGGGTTGTCTCGATCGGATTGTTCACGGCATACAAATGTACATTAATACGCACATGTTATCGCATCGCTAGTTGGAAAAGTTGTCGTTCGCCGCGTGAGCCGGCGTACAGTGAGTGATACCTGTCCGGTGTCGGCCGCCGGCGAGCGGGTCACATGACGGTCACTTCGGCGTGTGGCGCGCGTGCCTGTCTGTAGATCTCACTCGATCGAGATGCTTCCGACTGTGTATATACGAGTAGCTACCGTTTCAATTGAAAATGGGCCAAACGTCTGACATCCACTTTATTCATAGACGCTACACTCTGTAAATTTTAAAACTGAAGAATAAGAAGTACATATCTACGTACCCGAATGGTCCGAGTAGGTTGATTTCTTCACAAAACGTCGTTACCGAAACGAAACGATGGAGCGAGATGAACCCTAGATGATGAGAATAGGGAAGTATACGGAAAGGTAATTAAAAAGGTTACTGAATATCGGATCGAGTCTGAGCCGACCAAATATTTAGCCGACGATGCACGTGTATATACTAGATTTAATTACATGTGTACACACCCACGCGTCGTCCAAGTCTGCACAAGACGCCGAGTCTACGGTAAGAAGTTGAAATCACAGTTTTGAAATTTGAAATGTAACTAGAAATGTGGTCTCGGTTGTAGCAATCGGTAGGGGGCTAGTAAAGATTTTCCCATTAAAGCGAATCTCTACGCCGCGACATAAATCTCTATCTGCGAGCCGGAGGGAGCGTGGTGCGGGCCCGATACCGGCCCGTACTCGCCACTCGCCTCCACATTCGGAACAATAAAGATATTTTTCATTAGGGTACAAGGCCTTGTGGAAACGTTATAGTAAAATATTAATAAAGCAATTTTAATTACATTTTACATCCCGTATGAAATAGCTATTATAACGAGTGTTCATGATAACGTAAGACATATTAGACGGAATATATCTCGAAATTTCCTAGTAAGACGGATCTGTCTCTAATATTTCGGAAATTCATCTATTTCGTTTCTATCTCAGAATGGTATCTGACAGGGCCTTGCAGGTGTTTGCGGGTGAGTACGTAGCTAATCTGTTTTTCTACCAACAACTTTTCAGCGTGCCGTTATTTATAAATTGATGAAAAATAACAATGGTTGTAGACATTTACACGGTGCAGTCAGGGCACCACAGCGCTACACCGAATTGTACATTAAATCGACTTTTATTAAAACAATTTGTGTTTCGATCTGAAGAGTGTAGTTCTCGGGCGACTGGAGTGGAATGAATGGATCGTTTTGATGGTCCGGAGTGGCGGTGCGTCTGGATTTAATATTCAATGAACCAAATTAAAAATAAAACACATTAAAATCAGTCACGTAAACAAACACAGGCGCACACGAACTGGACAACTGCTTCACTGGAGTTTTGTATAAACCCTTTATACGAGTACCTACAATAAGGTACAAAATGTATGGTCCTTGCCATGCTGCGGCAGGACGTACCGACGAGACCTTTCTGGCGTAGCTTCGAGGCATACTCGTATTACATATAAACGCACTTTATCTAACAGATACATGACGAACAAAAAATCCCTTCCCAGCGGTCGCCGGAGGGCGCGCGTCGCGACTCACGAACGATTTGTATTCAGAATGCCTCAGGAACCGGAATCCAATGAGACATAAGTGGTAGTGAAAAAAACTGCCGCGAGCGAAGCTTTTCTGTCGGATGTAACTGCATAGCTTATACTATTAGGTTCAATTTATTAAGAGCGTCAAACCCATTAAAGAGTAAATAAATAAAATTACTATTTAACGCATTTAAACGCACATATTTAACCCACAGCAAGTAATCCGTTTGGAGATGGCTCGAATTAAAGTCTTAATGGAATTATAAAATGCTAAGATAAATAACTGAATTCCATTTTCGCTTTATTTGGATACTTACCTCGTATATGCGGTACTGAACACTACTCGTAAGTTTCATAAGCGCTTCCGTATTTGGGAGCGCCGCGAGCGGCTCGTCCGGAGCGAGTTCCCGGAGCCACGTAATAGACTCGCCTCTATCTCCCCTCATGAAACATTAATGGCTAGCGGGTCTACGCCACTTTGAAACAAAGATATGTCTCGTAAAGATCTAAACATCTATAATTGACTGGTCGAAACACTAATTTAACAGATAGTATTTTTGTAATGTAAACTGTTGATGTTCCTTTCAATAATTTAAAAGAAAAGAAATTTAATTCTTGAATTCTGGCAGCACTCACTCGACATATACTCGTAATTCGTAATCGATAAATGGCTACTCGTGAACGATCAGTTATTTATTGCCGAAAACTACATACATATATACATCAATGAAATCTGTATTTGGTTTACGTAGTTTGATGTCTAAATATTGTGTAATTTTGTGATCCGTACCGCATCCGCAGAATACACCGTGCGAATTCATAATTATAAAAATTCATTTATTTTTTACAAATCTGTCAGAAGATTACTACACTCTTGTGTAATGTGCTCCGTCCTCGTAACGACTCGACGGTGTAACAAGCTCGCGCCCAATCCCGAGAAGCGCCTAACATTTTACGCTATAAATGTAAATTTTTTAAAACAAAAGACTCGTCTCTGTTTCCCCTCGACGGTGACGAGTCCTCCTCGAACGTATTCGGTAACGACAACAATCGGCTCTCGACAGAGCGAATCAAGAGCTGTAAAGAATCCAATAACATTTTTCATCGCCGTTGTAACGCAATAACCGACGAGCGCCCCCTCGCCCCCGCGGCCCCGCGATAAGGCTTGTGTATTGGAGTGTTGGTATTAGAAAAATGATCTTGACTGCAGTTTCTCTATATCTCGATTCTGGGCTCAGGATTCCACCGGCACGCAGCTCTGCGGGGGCGGCGTGGAGGCAAATCCTGCAGAAAGTAATGAATTCAATTACTTACTTTTTATTAATTCACTTCAATTCGTAGGATAAGCAAACGCTGAGAACATTGAATCCTTAAAGTAGTGAAAACTTATTTAAACTTAGACAATGTGTCCAATCTGCGGTCCGGCGAAAAGTTGCGAGTTTTGTGATGAAGCGAGTTTGGGTGATTGGCTCCTTGTGGGGACGGCGAGGCGCGGCGGCGGCAATTAGCGCTCGTTGGTATTCCGGGCGGCGACCATTCGTTACAACTTCTGAAGGCACTCGAAGTCGCAATCTAATCTCGAGCGGCATCGGCGGCCGCGGGCCCGGAATACGTACGCGGAGGTACGTCCTACGAGACGCGAACACGTCCAGGAAATTAAGATAAAGACACCCAGCCGCGACGGCTACTTATCTCGCGGTGGATTTTGTTGATCTAGTAACATTTTTTCGAAAATTTAAGTTTAAACCAGTTTAAGAAATAAATTTAATCTTAATCTCTTTTATTCACTTACTTAAAGTTACCAATTCGTAAGTTAGGTACCAGTAAAGTTACTAGTTCGAGCTATTCGTGTCGAGGAGTGAGACCACAGATTCGACGGCTTCTGCTTCGAGACGGTTTCTGGAAATGGATATAATCGCATCGCAACGAACGTTGTGCAGCCCGCGCTCCGAGCGGCGCCGGCGCACCGCTGCCGCGCTTCGACTGGCGACACAACAACACAGAACGATGTGAACCCTCCCTTAGCGGACAAGTGAGCCGAGAGCAGTATGTAGTGTCGGGGTGGTCGCAGCCAAACGCAACTCAGTTTATTAAACAAATCAATAATAATCATCAATGATTCGCCGTCTGATATCAATATCACTAAATTAGAGACAATTGAGGAATATTAAGATAATTTTAAATAACATTCTGTTAAAGCGAATATTTATTATTTTCTGTAGAGTCATAAACGTAAAAATGTCGCTACTAATATTTCGTCGACTAATGCATGAATGATGCATGAATGACCTCAGATGCAAACAATGAGGGCCCCTACTCGTATGTTGATACAGTAGTAGTTCCAGACAGTGAGTAAATTTAGTTCGCTCGTTCCAATGCCAGTGGGAACCCTCATTTACACTGCCTAAGTAACGTAGTGCAGGCGATGCAATTAACCAGTGATTGTACAAAGGGATAGCGCCGAGCGCCACCTGTCGACGACAATGTAAATGGATCAGATAAAAAGGCTGTAACTTTTACTTTCAACACTCGTTTTTGTTTCATTGGCCCCAGTAGTACTCACTTGGGTCAATATTTACAAAAACTTTAAAAGATTTGCTTGAAAATTAATAGACCATGAATTTTTAAAATTAAGAAAGTTTGTGTTAAGTCAGCGCCATGTACCTATAGTAGGTCTACGTTATGCAAAGAATTAATAAATTTTTTTCGCAATACAACATAATATTCAACGGACAGAATGTCTCGTAGTTATCCTACTTATTTTTGAATATCTCATATATTGAGCATTTAAATTAAGATTATACATATATACTCGTATTTACTACTTAAATTATACGACACATTATTAATTAAAAGTGTACCTTTCATGTAATTAAATAAAATAAATTCTACACAGCATAACACCATTTAATCGTCCATTTAGCATTACCGGCTCCCAGGCACTCACCAGATGTGTTAATTACAGTCAGCCAATGATGTAAATGGACAATTAACTCGCATTAATGACTCCCGCAGGTACGTTCCTACCGGACCACTTACATACGACGTAAACATTATGAGCTTCCAATAATTTGGCGCAAAAAGATCACGAGCGTTTTGCTCTGTAAGTGGTCTCCCCAGTATACATACATACATGTAGGAGCAGGTTGTAGTGATGACGTCAATCAATTCTTTGCTCTGCGCGACCGTTGCCCTGCGTACATTACGGCTACCCGGTGGCTCACTGTAATGTCATGCGGCTCTGTCCTCTAATGGACTAGCCGTGCACGAAGGTTTAGTACGGTCGAGTGGCTGACACTGATACATGTAAAACAGAATAAGAACTACATATTTCTAAAATGCAAATTGCAATGTCAAAATTTTTAAAATATTGCATTACTTCCAGTCGTGTATCATATTATTCGACTTAAATATTCAGATATATCTTTATTTTGTAACATCGGTAAATGTCAGCGCAGGCAATGTGTCGTGTCGTCGCATACTTGAGCAATCTCCACCGGCGGACTTAATCCTCGGGCGAGCAAACTTTTGTGAGCGCTCCGCCGGGAGTTTGTTTATGTCACACTTAGAGAACCGCTGTGGGACTCGCTCCGTCAAATTTAGCCTAAATGTAGGAGTTTTTATCAGTAGTAAGATCACACATGGTTATAAAATAGTTTTTTTAACATATCCAAATCCGGCAGGTATGTGTGAAGGGATGTCGTGTGTTGCCGTCGCCTGGCGACAAGCGATAGTTTAGTATTTTAAGTTGTTAATTTAATTTTCATTCATGCACTTTAACTTGTATAACGAATAAGATTGTTAAGAGAATAATTGGGGCCGAAGCAAAGGAGGAGTGTACCGATATGCCATGAACAGACACGCCAGCTCTCAAACTGTGAATGCGCTAAACATCCTGCTCTCTTCGTGATCACGAGATGCACTTACAAAACTATTACATCCCCTCGAATTATGTTCATTATAGGTTCCACCAAGGATTTTTTACACAGATTACCCATTGCCAGCACATCTCCCGTGCGGAGCGGCAGGCCACACGCGTTATCCTTACGACTCCGTTGTCGGTTATGCTGTTTCTGAGTACCCGTGTACATTACATAAGTAAATTGCATTTTGTTTCTGATTTTTCTTTTGTAAATGTTCGTGTAACAAGTCAAAAGGGCAACATGAGTCAAGATCGGCCAAGCCATGATTTACGAAAACGTTTTTAATCTTCAAGTATATAGTACCACTCTGTGTCTTCGTAGCTCATCGCTACGAGTAGCTACGAGTAAATACAATTAGCTACGAGTAAATACTTGTAGTATTGTAGTACATATATTATTCCAATTTAATCATATTTGCACTTATTTACACTTATTAGAAAAAGTTGTAAAGTTTACATGATCGTAACCGCGGAACAACAAAGTTCCACAGACAATATAAAACACAGTATGTATTAACGTGTTGTAACTCACTTTTCCTTTTTCGTTGGGTGTGCGCGGGGTTTATTGGCTTACAACTTGTTCCGCCCCGGCGCAGGGAAAGAGCGAGCACATTAAAAAGTTTTTATTGTTATACCTTAACCGTGTGCTTAAACTTTGAATGTTAATTGCGGCGTAAGACACGCCGAGGCGCTCGGCCGCAAGCACCGCCGGCGCACGTCACGCTAGCCCGCTGTGACGGCAATCACATGCTTTATCATTTCAGACAAGAGTTTAGATCTGCACTTATTAATTATGGCTGCTTAATGACAGACAATGCTATCGATACTTATTCAGTAGATACTCGTAATATGTATATGAAAGGGTGTACATAGTTTACAATTTCTGTGATCTGCGCACAGATTAATCGGCTGACGCGCCAAGGGTATCTTTTGCTCACGAAGATATGATCATCATGATTAAAATTCATAAATCTGCTTTGTATATTAAGTGCAAGCTTGTATACAATATACATGCTAAAGCGTCAACGAAACAGTGAAGACAGCACGCAGTAATACAACCGGTGCTCGTACATTACAGTACAGAGCGGCGCTCGGAGCTGCTGACTAGGAACTAATTGAGCAAATAAAGCTGGCCATTGTTGGTACGGGAGCTCCGTAAACACAGCGCTACGCCGTTGCTACGAGCTACACGGGGCTAACTGCCGAGCACACACTACACACCGACCCTCGCGATATGCGCCGCGGCCGTAGCGGCGCGCTACACGCTACGTATATACTCGTAGAAATGTGAGGACTCATCGACACGTTGGGCACATTACTTGTGCGGATTTTATTTATAAGTAGCTGGGCCGGTGGATCCACCTACGTTCAAAGCAATTTTAAGCTGGTCATAAAAAATACATTAATTTAGCATTGCACGTAAATAAAAATTTGGTCCAATTTTATGGGTTCTCCGAGACCCGGGGGTCCCGATAAAGGGTCCCGAGAGGCAACCGTCTAGAAAGACAGGTTTGTAAAATGTTTGCCTAATAACAAAATGGTCTTATAAACGACCGTTTTATTTCTTATATACATATTATCGAAACATTTCCAATATAAACAAACAACGTTTAAAGAGCGACGAAGTATAAGGAGAATAAACCGCTGTAACACCTCGCCCCCTCCCCCCGCGCCGCC
>DWGJ01003246.1:0-13792 GCA_018246895.1 Aspitha aspitha aspitha | reverse complement strand
GTAAAATAACATCCATTAAATAGACATAGGCTATATATTTTATACCCGTGCGAAGCCGGGGCGGGCCGCTAGTTTTAATATAAAACAATAACACTATTTACAATACAATAAGAAATTCTACGTTAAACAAATAGAATTCATTTATTCTGCTGCTTATAGCTGCATAGCCGCATGCACAGCAGCAAATGCGGCTAACACTCGAACAAAAGAAAGTGCACAACGATTTCCTGATGACTTTATTTTCGGAGTTTCAACAGCTTCATACCAGATCGAAGGTGCATGGAACGAAGACGGTAAGGAACAATTATTTATCATCTATTTAAAAAGCAATGAAGCGAAATTTAAGTGTTTAAATTATGTTTGCATTATATTTATTCTAGGAAAATCCTGGTCTATGTGGGATCACCTTGTCCGAACCGATCCAGATCACATTGCAGACAGTTCAAATGGGGACATCGCTGCTAACTCCTATTACCTTTACGAAAGAGACGTGGAAATGCTTAAAGAACTAGGAGTGAAAATTTACCGCTTTAGCATATCGTGGCCGAGAATTCTTCCGTACGGTCATGCTGATTACGTCAATCCATACGGAATCGCATATTATAACAAATTGATAGATTTACTTCTAGAAAACGGGATAACACCTTTCGTTACGATATACCATTGGGATCTGCCGCAAAATTTGAATGAGCAGGGTGGTTGGTTGACGTCGCAGATTGTGGATTGGTTTGGAGATTACGCCAGGGTCCTCTATCAGAACTTTGGAGACAGAGTGAAGTATTGGGCGACTATCAACGAACCCTACATCCATTGCCTACATGGGTATGGCATAGCAGCTCACGCTCCCCGTATAAACTCTCCCGGCATTGCCTACTACGAATGCGGTAGAAATATTCTTCTAGCTCACGCCAGGGCTTACCACATTTATGAGGAGGGCTTTAGAGCTACACAAAATGGGCAAGTCGGTATAGTTTTAAATATGGATTGGCCTTACGCAAGTTCTGATTCAGTCGAAGATTCCGAAGCTGTACAGGACTATTTTGCCTTCAATGTAAGTTCAACATTTTAAAATCTAATGAAACCATGAATATTGGCAATTTACTATAAACTACTTTTATGAAAAATACGTCATTTGGTCGAAATGCGCTAATTTCTTCTATTTTCGCAAAAAGTGCGATTTGTTCATATATGAGACTATTGTTATACGGGATCACTTAAGCCGTTTCATAATTTGTAGATAATATATTAAACAATACATTTTATCAATATTATTCCCTACGCATTCAGTTATTACTTAATAGTAATACATATTATGTATATCAAGTAAGTTGACTTATAGTATACAACTAAAGTTACTTCAAGTGTCAATTTATCGTACGGAATTTCAATTATTTTACCTACTTTAAATTATAATTCCTTTCAAGATACATATTTAAACTAACTAAAATATCAAAATGAAATCTTTGAAATTATTAAGTCGATTTCTTTATAAATATCTGTTTCCAGCTCGGCCAGTACGCAGATCCTATCTTCTCTGAGAACGGGAACTATCCTCAGCGCATGATTGACAGGATCGCTGTCGCTAGCGCTAATCAGGGTCTGAACGCTTCGAGACTCACACCGTTCACCCCTGAAGAAGTAGACTATATTCGAGGCAAAGCCGATTTCCTGGGCTTAAACCACTACTCCAGTGATATTGTGTACAGGAATGATTCTTTAACCGGGACTTTTGAAGTTCCATCTTTATATGATGACGCGTTCTTCGGTACCTATAAGGATCCATCATGGCCGACAAGCCAAAGTGCATGGATAAGTGTTAGTATGTCGTGTCATTTATAATAAGTCAAATAAATTAAAGAGTCTACGATAATCACATGCATGTGGTATTTTGATACATATTCTTAAAAACGCAACGCCCGTCTTGTTCCTCTGAAAACCGGTAGGTATGAAAGAGAAATATAAGCATAATGCATCAAACGTCTACTACTCATAATCGGAGAATAGGGGGTACAGCGCATAATGATGATTATATAATTGTCAGTTTTTTTTTCAGAAGTAACATTTTTGTACGTAGGTACTTCCCTTTCACTACAATTATTCTGGTTTTTTTTTATATTGAATTATCTATGTCAGGAAAACGGGCCAGGACTCCACGAACTGTTGGTATACATCAAGGATACATACAACAATCCGGTCATCTACATAACGGAGAACGGTGTCTCCACTCAAACCGGGCTGGAAGATGACTCCAGGGTGCAGTATTACAGGAATTATCTTACGGCTGTTCTTGATGCGATGGATGATGGAGTAGATGTCAAAGGATATTGCGCGTGGAGTCTCATGGACAACTTCGAATGGTCGTACGGATACACGTAAGTTGTATTTTAGTTTGAGACAAATAATGAAAAAATTGTCTTATAGAAACTAAATAAGTTAAGTAAACACCAAATGACTGTAACTTGACTTCTTTTATTCCGGGATCTGGTATATTCTTTCTCGTATATTTTTGTTACACTATTTTTATTCTGTGGTTTATTTATTAGCTGTCTGACCAGACTATAATTTCTTTGACATTCGCAAGATGAACGTTTCCAATGAATGTTTAATTTAGTTCAATAGTTTAATGTATTTGTATTTTGTACTAGCTGTGTCCGCAGCTTCGCCCGCGCGGAAATCAATATTTTCCCGTTTTTGCAACATTTCGTCATTGTTTCTCCGCTCTTATTTGTTATAGCGTGATGTTATAATATAGCCTATAGCCTTCGTCAATAAATGGACTATTTAACACAAAGATTTTTTCAATTCGAATCAATAGTTCCTGAGATTAGCGCGTAGAACCATACAAACTCTTCTGCTTTATAATAGTAGTATAGATGTAGATATGTAAATTTTGGATTTCTACTCCTTCCCCCTATAACTTTAACTAGGCTAAATACCACTTAAAATTTGTTTCGTAATTCATTATATATTTTTCGGAAAAGACATCTTTGACAAGTCAGATATCCCGTGAAAATTAAATATTCATGTAATTGGTATTTATTTCAGAATGAGGTTTGGCCTCTACGAAATCGACATGGAAGATCCTGATAGACCTCGCACCCCGAGGAAGTCGGCGCTGGTTTACAAAGAAATAGTCAGCAGCAGAATTATAGACTTCGACTATAACCCGGACCCTAATGTACATTTTAATAACGCATTCAGAATGAACGCATCTGCTTTTATTATGGCGGTGGTCACCATTTTAAAATTATATTTATAAATAGAATGTGTATTGTAAAGTATTAATAAATATGAAGTAAATATATTGTATGAATTAGATTTTATTTGCTCTTATCGTTAAACTAATGGATCATTCACGAAACCACTGTCCTGTATAATAAATATGAGACAGAGATCCAGAGAGAGAGAGAGAGTCCATATTCTAAAACAGCTAAATAAACAGGTAAAGGGAGTATACAAGGCACCAATACCTTAAAACAATAAAGCAACGACCTCTACTTGTCCAATTTTTAAGAATTGTTGACATTTAATTTCGAAATTTAAAACTTACATAAAATATTACAATTACAAATACAATGTAAAATTATTGGAATGTTGTTTTTTCAATAGAAGAAGGTCAATGCGACTTGGATTACCTTACAAGGTAGATGTACTCTCCATAGATGGCGCTGTACATGAAGTTGAAGCTAGATTTATTACGAATTTTACATCTTCCGTAATTTCTCAAATCGGATTATTAGCAGGGAAATAGCAATCTATGGTAATAAAATAAATGTTATAAAACGTGATTTTTTCTAGATTTAGCCTTGGTTAGCCAAATGTTTAAGCTGTCTATATAAAATTATCTGGCTAAACATTAACAGGTATAAATGTTTTCTTCGTATCAGCTAAATTAAACTGCACTTTGTTTTTGTTGCAGTATGACAATGTATCGCTTAAAAAAATGGCTCTTTTATATAGTATTTCAAGGAAAAAGACGCCTCGAAGCCTGCGTGTCGTCAAGCACTCGTTCACCCAACAGATGGCAGCACAAACAGAGATTTAATTTCATGTGTTATAAACAGATGGTTCTGTACGAAAATCTGAATCACGATGTTAAGATTTCTATACCGCTCTACTTAACCTTGTATGCTAACAAATTATGACTAGCGATATAAACATGGTGCTTGTCACTAATTTTTGATAGGGATTTGGTTGGCTATTTTTCTGACTGAAGCCTAAAGAATTAACCTAATTATAAACGAAAGGATAGTATGTATTATCTTACATATACTATTAGTATAGTATAGGCTGTGCCCCAGGGTTTCATTCGCGTTAATTAGAGAACAATCTATTAAAAAACTAGTTTAAGAACGTCACGCTATGATTACTACAATTTTTGTTTTTTTTGTATTTAGAACAAAGTAGCAAACGAGCAGGCAGCTGTAGCTGTAACCGACTCCTAACAGGACTGTAGGGACTGTTAGTGTGAATTCAGTTAGTACAAAGTATTAATAAGAATTTGTTTGTAGATTCTTTAGTAATAGGACTGCAGGAAAGGAACTGTTAGTGATATTAGTCCAGTTAGTATGTGTTAGTAGGTGCACTTAGTAATTGTTAGTGGTTACCCTGTCAGAAGTCGGACACAGATGCGTTGCTACTCTTGAGGACTAAGATGGTCGCCTGTGGTATACAAGTGGACCAGCATCCACACCGTTCAGACCGAAACACAGAATGTTTTGCTTCACGGCAGAAATGGGTGTGGTTGGTGGAGGTGGTCAAATACCAACTAAAATGTTCTTGCAACTGTATTCTTGCAGTCCTGTGAGTAATTATTACGCCCCAACCAATTCTTAAACTGCCAATACGGACCATACTAGCATAACAGTCGAATTCCTAAAGTCCTATTCAGTTCTAGATGTCCACAGGCGGCAACGACCACTGGTGGATATCACGCGAATGCCACTTGCCATTCTTTATAGGTCGAGAAATATGAGGCGAAGAACAAAAAATTATAAATGAAATAATTCAATACGGTTAAACTTTTTTTATTCATCAGGATTATTCAGACATAAATATAATACTCTTTTTTCACATTCGCCATTTAATGGAACAGACTGGAACAGATTCAGTGAAATGGATCGACAAATCGTTAACTTCGAGGCCAAATAGGTACAGCACGAGTTATATACTTCTCACCGAATGCTGTAATTTATATTAATTGTTATTTTATCTTAAGCAGATTATCTTAATTATATAAAAATTTTATGAGTATTGGATAAATTGCCAAATTTCAGATCTAATTTTTGCGATAAGATAATTGTTAAGTATAAATAAATATGACCAACGCATTAGCGTACATTTTATTGACGTTTTGTTTAAGAACACAACATGTTACTCCCAATAAAAGTGATAGCAATTTTTATTTGGTAAATTAATTTAAATTAATTTAGACGTTTGTTTGAAAAAACATTTAAAATTCTACAGTTCTTAAATCTATATAAGCATTTTTATTTCTCATTTGTTAAATATTTCAACCATATATTTAACTCTTTTAAAGTTACGTGTAATTTAACAATTTATTGTTACGAGTATTATTTAACACTTTCTATTATATCGGTGAATGAAAACATTGTGAATAAGCTTGCACACTTTGAAGTGCCCCATACCTAATGTTCTTGAAGGTGAAATCTGTTTTTCCTCATAGTCTCAGCTATATGGCTTCAAGCAATGATGCAGCATATCCAATCGTTATAGATCTCCGTGTAGTTATTAATAATTTCGGGACCCTAATATAGTACAATACATTTGTTCCGCTTGTTTTAGCTGCATAGCGGCATCTACAGCTGCAAATGTGGCTCAAACTTCAACAAAAAGACAAAGTGTACGAAGATTTCCTGATGACTTCAGATTCGGAGCTGCAACAGCTTCATATCAGATCGAAGGTGCATGGAACGCAGACGGTAAGCAACAAATGTTGACAGTCCAACTGAAAGTGTTCTGAACATTTAAGACATGTCTTTTGATATACCTGTGAATTGTTTTTATTGTAGGAAAAGGCTGGTCTATGTGGGATCACCTTGTCCGAACTGATCCAGATCATATTGCGGACAATTCTAACGGGGACATCGCAGCTAACTCTTACAATCTTTACGAAAGAGACGTTGAAATGCTTAAAGAACTAGGAGCAAAAATTTACCGATTTAGCATATCGTGGCCAAGAATTCTTCCGTACGGCCGTCCAGATTTCGTTAATCCATATGGAATAGCATATTACAACAAATTAATAAATTTGCTTCTAGAAAACGGAATAACGCCATTTGTTACCATGTACCATTGGGATATGCCTCAAAATTTGAATGAGCAGGGTGGCTGGTTAACTTCGCAGATGGTGGACTGGTTTGGAGATTATGCCAGGGTCCTCTATCAGCATTTCGGAGACAGAGTGAAACACTGGTTGACCATCAATGAACCGTACATCCATTGTGTACAGGCATATTCCTTAGGAAATCATGCTCCTCGCATTAAATCTCCCGGCATCGGTTTCTATGAATGTGGCAGAAATATTCTCCTAGCTCATGCTAGGGCGTATCACATTTACGAGGAGAATTTCAGAGCAACGCAAAATGGTCAGATAGCTATAGTTTTAAGTATGGATTGGGCTTACCCGAGCACTGATTCCATCGACGACGCTGAAGCTGTACTGGATTATATCGCATTTCATGTAAGTACAATAAGTTTTTTAAATCTGATTGAAGAATGTGACGAATAAATCTATTGACCGTAAAAAAATTGCATGCGAATTACATAAACATTATTGAGTATGCAACCAAATCTGCAATATTCAAATACAATTATTTTGATTGAATTCTAGCATATAACGGACATATTCAATAAGTTCATGTCTCTACAACCAATAAAAAAATTATAATAGATTCGAGAAAAGTTCATGTTTATTCATAAACGGTGCCTGAAAAGTAATCAGATATTACGCTAATCAGCTTTTTTTTATTATAATCAGCGTAATAAAGATTATATTTATCTAAGACCTCCTACAAAGGAAAGGCCGTATCACTGATCTATCGTATAGCTAATCATCTATAATATAGATATATTATGTTGAAGAACTATTTATAATTTTGCACTAATTTATATGGACGATATAAACACGGTTTCCTTTTTATTGGCAAAAGCACTAACGGCCGCCTTTCTTCGTCCGGGTCTATGACTAAGATCAGACGAGCCATCGACATCAGACTATGTCCTGTGTACTGACTATGTATTGACAAGCGCAAGGTCTTGCTGCAGCCTGTAGGCCGGTAGCAACCGTGTGACAGGAAACCTCTAAATTGAAAGCACCTTAAGACCTATTTGAGACAGTACTCATCATATCAAACTACTCCGCAAAGAATTATTTCTGGAAAGATATCAGAATGTTGAATATAGCTAATTTATTGTCTTTATTGATTGATTGTCTTTATGAACATTTGTTTCCAGCTCGGTCAGTACGCAGATCCTATACTCTCTGAGAATGGTAACTATCCTCAGCGCCTGATTGACAGGGTGGCAGCCGCTAGCGCTAATCAGGGTTTGAACGCTTCGAGACTCCGACCGTTTACTCCTGAACAGGTAGATTATATTCGGGGCACAGCCGATTTCCTGGCCTTGAACACTTACACAAGTGACATTGTGTACAGGAATGACTCTTTAATCGGGAGATTCGAAGTTCCTTCGTATGATGATGACGCCTTCCTCGGTACCTACAAGGATCCATCATGGCCAACAAGCCAAAGTCCATGGATAAGAGTACGTATGACATTTTGTTGCCATTAATAAAAAAACGGATAGTCTTTTGTTTATACACGCTTTATGTACCCTAGACCAATCAGCAAGATTTAAGTGTTTCTACTATTAGGCACGAATCTTCGACTATGAAAAAACCAAGTGCGTTTTGGCAAATGTAACACACCTCAGATAACATTAGGAAAAACCGTTCTTGAATCCCAAGATTGGAACTCCAGACTCATGTAAAATCTAAATCCCTAAACAAAAGCACTTTAAAAAAATTTATAACAGAATACCAAAATTACAAAGTGTGACTCCTCGTACCTATGTATTTAAGCTACCCATGTTACCATTATTTATTCTTTTCTCCACTCCAGAGGCAGAGATGTTAGTTTTACTTTTTATGTTTTTTATTATTTTAATTCTCATTATAATTGAACTTTGTTTTTATGAGAAATAAATTCTTTAAACCTAAACTATCACTTCTTATACACTGGCGAATCCCCATAAACACCCAGGCAATAAGATGTCATTAAATATGGTGTTGTGATTACTACATCGGTACAAAGCTATGCGACAAAGCCGGGCGAAAAGGGAATAATTCTGGAATAGGTATATTCGAATGAGGTATTTGTAAAAGGCTATCAGAAAAGTTTAAAAGTTTTCAAAATAATAAAAACAAAAGGAAAAATGGATTTGAGGTTGAATCGAAACAATAATAACAATAGATCATTATTTTTATTTCAGGAGAACGGACCAGGACTCCACAAACTGTTGGTCTACATCAAGAACACATACAACAGTCCTATCATTTACATAACGGAGAACGGTGTGTCCACTCAAACCGGGCTGATTGATGACCCCAGGGTGCGATATTACAGGAATTACCTTACGGCTGTGCTCGATGCACTCGATGATGGAGTAGATGTCAGAGGATATTGTGCGTGGAGTCTCATGGACAACTTCGAATGGGCATTCGGATTCACGTAAGTTGTAACCTTTTAATTTAAGATCTACACAACATTTGTTGACTTCTTCATTCGTGCGAACAATGTAAAGGCAATTTAAAAACAGATGTCAGTGCGTAAACAGCACCAAAATTAGTCGACCTGTACCGATTTACATAGGTACACTACATAAAGTACTTACGCCATAAAGAAATATAAATAAATATGATAACTTGTAAAAAGTGAAGCAGTAGGGATACAAAGTACCAAAGGAACAACATACATAATACCTAAACTGGGATAATTATAGACAGGAAGAAGAAAAATTATATCACCATGTAGCTACTTTATAACACCAATTTGTATGACGATATTAGGCATCTCAAGACCTATAGATATTTGTAGTTATGATTAAAAGTAAATTCGTTAATCCATAAAAAAATATCACGTTTGACATGACACATAACGTATAAATTTATTCATGTAATTCGTATTTATTTCAGAATGAGGTTTGGCCTCTACCAAATCGACATGCAGAATCCTGATAGACCACGCACTCCTAGGAAGTCGGCACTGGTTTACAAGGAAATCATCAGCAGCAGAATCATCGACTTCGATTATAACCCTGACCCTCAACAAAACAACGCGTTCACAATGAACGCGTCGGCCTTTATTACGTTAGCGGTGACCATTTTTAATATATATTTGTAAATATGTAATATATTGTCGCGTTAATTATGAAGTGTAAATAAACATCTAGGCATTAAAATGTTTTTAATTATTTCTCTCGATAAAACGATTTGCTCATTCGCTAAAACATAGCCCTGCGTAACGAATATACGATAGGAGCAAGATATACGAGACCAATTTCGAAGAGCAAATATACTAACAAATACTGACACAGGTCATATACTGTCAAACACTAAGTACAATTATGTAACGAACGGTTCTAATCTTGCAGCTCTGTCACCAATGAATACTGACCAAAGAATATGTCTATTAGAATCTGCAGAACGACCTCCAAAAATCTAAAGCTAATTAAAGTAATAAGGTCACATTCAAGGATGGTTGAATATCCATGAGCGGCAGAGGCCACCTGTGGGCACTCTTCAAGTACATATCATGTACAACGAATGACTAATGATTAATAATGATTAATGAAATAATGACTGGCCTCGTGGTCCAGTGATTAGATATCCTGACTGCAAAACCAGAGGTCGTGAGTTCGATTCCCACTCAGGACAAACATTTGTGTGATGAGCACATTCGCTTGTTCTATATCTGGGTGTAATAAATAATAATGATTAATGAAATAATTAAATACCTGAAAACTTTGCTTCATTCTTTCATAAGCATTAGTCAGCGTTAGCTATTTACTGGAACATACAAAATAGATCTTCATCAATTGAAATCCAGGTATAGCACGCGTTTATTGCAAACGCTGTAATTTTTATCTTAATTGTATACTATGCAACTTTATAACTTTAGATATCATGACACTAAATGATACAGATGTAATTGTGGATAAGATTTACTAGGAAATAAATATGAGTAGTGCACTGGCAAAGTTTATTGATGTTTTATTTTGGACCATAAAATGGTACTGTCGACCAAAGGGACAGCATTTTTTATCTGGTAATAATTTATAATAAAATATTTAAAAGTATTGCTGCTGTTTCTAAATCGTATATACACATCGCAGCATGTTATTACTATTTATTTGGGATCCCAATACACAATTAATTTCCTTCGCTTCTTTTAGCTGCATAGCGGCAATTACAGCTGCTAATATGGCTCATACTAGAACAAAAAGACAAAGTATACAGAGATTTCCTGAAGACTTTAGATTCGGAGTTGCAACTGCCTCATACCAGATCGAAGGTGCATGGAATGAAGACGGTAAGAAAAAAATTTATGTTACAATTGAGTCTTGTAAAAAAGCGCCGAACTGAATGGACATCTAACTTTGTATAACTTTTTAATTGTCTTTGAATTGTTTTTATTCCAGGAAAAGCCTGGTCTATGTGGGATCACCTTGTCCGAACCGATCCAGATCACATTATAGACAGTTCAAATGGGGACATCGCTGCTAACTCCTATTACCTTTACGAAAGAGACATCGAAATGATTAAAGAATTAGGAGTTAAAATATACCGATTTAGCATATCGTGGCCAAGAATCCTTCCGTACGGCCGTCCAGATTACATTAATCCATATGGAATCGAATATTACAACAAATTGATAGATTTACTGCTAGAAAATGGAATAACACCTTTCGTTACAATGTATCATTGGGATTTGCCTCAAAATTTGAATGAGCAGGGTGGCTGGTTAACGTCACAGATTGCGGACTGGTTTGGAGATTATGCCAGGGTCCTCTATCAGCATTTCGGAGACAGAGTAAAACACTGGTTGACCATCAATGAACCCTATGTGCATTGTCTACTTGGGTACGGTGTAGCAAGTCATGCTCCTCGTATAAGATCTCCGGGCATCGGTTACTACGAATGCGGTAGGAATATACTTCTAGCGCATGCTAGGGCATATCATATTTATGAAGAAACTTTTAGACCAACACAGAATGGTCAAATAGCCATAGTTTTAAGTATGGACTGGCCTTACGCAAGCTCTGATTCAGTCGAAGATTCAGAAGCTGTACAGGACTATTTCGCTTTTCACGTAAGTACAAACAAATGTCTAAATCTAATGGAACAATCATAGTGACGAATAATTAAACAGGCGTCAGGAAAATCTTTAATATTAGCTTTTTTATTGAATTATTTATATGCATAGAGAAAGAAGGTAAAGATTTTATCATGCACGCAAACAAATTTTCAATACATACGTAACATTCGATTTCATATTATTACTGCGTAAAATGTACGATTACCTATACGCAAGTTGTTATAAAATTGGGTAGTAGGATGTTAATTACTGGTAACGTTAATCACTTCTTTTATCGCGATTTCCTTCTTTTTTCTTCGACTTTTTTATCGTTCCATTGTTGGAAATGGATTTCTCTCAAAGTGAGAAGAAGATTTTTATGACGTAGACTATCGTGATGACCAAATGTGGATCGGCAGACTTCACACAACTCAAAAAACATTAATTTGTAACAATAACACGTGTGGGTTCTTCAAGATGTTTTCGTTGATCGTTATAGCGCGACCTAAGTAAATTGTTAATAAGTCATAAAAGCGTAATATAATCTAGATTATTATTTATCTAAATCCTCCTACAAAAGACGCACGCTATCGCTTGAAAGCATAAAAATATGTTATAACACTGATAACCAAAGGCAATATAAATATGTATAATCAGATTGATGATCAGTATGAAAGTTTGTGCACTTGAAGGGGTGTGAAATGCTTGTAACCCTGGTTCCCTATTGGGCATTAGTCGTCACGCCAAACTACTCTACAGTGGATTCCTTCTGGGGAGAGATATCAGAATAATATAGCTCATATTTTACTGTCTTTATTGATTGATTGTCTTTATAAATAATTATTTCCAGCTCGGCCAGTACGCAGATCCTATCTTCTCTGAGAACGGGAACTATCCTCAGCGCATGATTGACAGGATCGCTGTCGCTAGCGCTAATCAGGGTCTGAACGCTTCGAGACTCACACCGTTCACCCCTGAAGAAGTAGACTATATTCGAGGCACAGCCGATTTCCTGGCCTTGAACCACTATTCGAGTGACATTGTGTACAGGAACGACTCTTTGAATGGAAGATTCGAAGTGCCTTCGTATAACGATGACGCCTTCTTCGGTACCTACAAGGATCCATCATGGCCGACTACCCATGGATGGATAAGAGTAAGTACTCGTATATTTTATTGAGGTAAATTTGTAAAAGGGTTGTATTTATTTTATACGTGCTTGACATACAGAGTCAGCAATGCTTTTACTGTTCACCTATTGGACATGGGTTTGCGCTTATAATGAAAAGAGTTAGGCCAGTCACTCCCGCGCTGGTCCAGTGCGGTTTGGAGGATATTACACACCTTTGAGAACTGAAAGAAAAGGGAATAAACCCGGTATAGGTATATTCGAACCTGGATTTTTCAAGATGTTATAAAAGCAGAAAGAAACAATATGCACACGAGAAGTTTTGCACACACATATTTTCTAATTGATTTGATTTGCGGCACACTCATTGATTTGCGGCTTTCAATAGCTCATCTTTATTACAGGAGCACGGACCGGGTCTCCACAGACTGTTGGTCTACATCAAAGACACATACAATAATCCGGTCATCTACATAACGGAGAACGGTGTCTCCACTCAAACCGGACTGAATGATGAATCCAGGGTGCAGTATTACAGGAATTACCTTACAGGAGTGCTCAACGCGCTGGACGACGGTGTGGATATTAGAGGATATTGTGCGTGGAGCCTTATGGACAACTTCGAATGGGCATTCGGATACACGTAAGTAGTGACTTAAAGAACATCTCACGACTTCACGTGGATAATGAAGTTGCACTTAAAAAACTAAATATCAGTGCTAGATCAACACGAATATCAGCCAGACTGCAACACGATTATTGATGTATGGGAACACTTAAACTACATTAACCAAATATACCTAGTCAAGCTTTTTAAACTCTTCCTAGCCTTGCGTATCAGTAGGTATATCCAAAATAGTGGATTTGTAACAAATAATGTATTTTTAAAATGTCATACAACACGAAGTTCCTTCATATGTGTTTATTTAATTGGTATTGATTACAGGATAAGGTTTGGCCTCTACGAAATCGACATGGAAGACCCTGATAGACCTCGCACCCCAAGGAAGTCGGCGCTGGTTTACAAAGAAATCGTCAGCAGTAGAATTATAGACTTCGATTATAATCCAGACCCTTATGCACAAGACAACAACGCGTACACAGCCAGTGCATCCATTTTTATTATGTTTGCGGTTACCATTTTTAATTTATTTTTATAAATTATTTCAATTAATAAGTGATAATAAATATATAATAACATCTTAATCATTCTTTTACGGTACTTAGATAGCTTTAGTATACTTTCCTCACATCAATTTGGGTTCAGACAGAATAAATCAACTGAAGA
>DWGJ01003245.1:0-13799 GCA_018246895.1 Aspitha aspitha aspitha | reverse complement strand
TGTTAGCCTCTGGACGCATTGGGCGACACAGGCCGTAGGCGATAGGAAGCTGAAAAACACAAAGACAAAGACATACATTTAAAGATGTTACAGAATTGTTAGTTCACTCCATATTTTGGCTTTTACGGCGAATTAAAATATGAATTTATCGTTTTACAATATTTACCATTAGTTAATTATCTATTATTGCGAAATTATTTATTACTCAATTTTTAAACTAAAATTAATTCGTGTTTAAAATCGTGACAAAACAGTTTCTTTAAAACGGTCAGTACCCAGTGTTGCATACACTTGTATTATATCGAAGTCTGTACACCCGGGGTTTACATCGGCTTTAGTGCAAGGTGACTTCGTTCCTTTAGCTCAGAACCAGCATACAACCGCCTCGCGTAATGCTGTACGCACACGCAAATGACAATACGTCACATAACTTCACAGAACGTGTAACCTTTGTGGGGGCTCACTAGAAGATGTTCCGTTGATGCGAACACATGTCGATAGTGATATGTAAGTTGTTGCATTTGCATGTGCATGCATCATTACGTGATGCAGTGCGGTCACACTGCACGACGATCACCATCGTATTACGTCATATTCGCGCTACGCAAAATAACTTTAGCTTTTGTTAACTATTTGTCATGTCAGCTTTGATGAAGGATTATTTATACATATTTATGCCCCTTAAGAGATTGTATTGTAAAGAGAAAATTACGAGTACAAACGCGTGTACGTCGAGTGATTTTTTAATAGCTGAAGGTAGGACAAGTGAATTACGCGCCGCAATAGATGAAAATTGCTCACGTCGGTGCAAACTTATTGCGCTTCGGTGTAACGAGTGGCTGCAAGCTCGCTCTTAATTTTCATTATAAATATTTGTATAAATCAGTGGAATAGCCGCCTCGGTCTTGTTCAATGACTATCAATGTGTACGTAACGTACATGCGCGTCGAGATATCCGTACAATATATCAGTAGCATCAGGAGGCTGGATAAAATTACCCATTTAAATCCTTTGCTAACTTTGCGTCCACTTTCAATGGTTTTTATTTTTAATTAATTTATTCACGTACGGGGGACATTGTAGAGATATTATAGGTTTGGTTAAGAAAAAATGGAATAGGCGAAAATAATTTGTCAAGCGACGGTCCACCGGAAGCCAACTCTTCGGATATGTAACTGTTTTTTAATCAATTTCATTATAAAGTCTGGTAATTTGCCTATATTTGCCTATGTTCTTTATCCGACATTGTGCATTTTGGAGGGTTCGTCTGGAATGTTCTGTAGGTTTTAGTTAGCTTCGGGTGTAGATACTTCCAATACTGGATGAATGAATTATTATATTAACAAACCGTACCGTTTTGTTATCCAAATATAATAATAATAATAATAATCTTTATTTTCATTACAGTTTTTCATTACATTTTCTAGCATACTGGGGACTCCTTTTAGGCTCATATGGCCTGTATTAGGAGCCTCCGCTCTTCCGTACAAGATAACAGAAAAAAAAAAACAACGTGTGTGTGTGGTTGAATGCGTGCGTGTGTGTGTGTGTATGTATGTGTGTGTGTGTGTGTGTGTGTGTGTATGTGTGTGTGTGTATGTGTGTGTGTGTGTAATATAAGTAATAATGTAAGTAGGTACATTCAGGTCGGAGATTATTGAAAATTCAAATGTTAGAAACAAACATCTTTTACTTTAGATGCGAATACAATGCAAACATGTGTTCGGCTAGTAAAAGATAAATTATACAGATTTCATAATATTAAATCATGTTATCTTATTTGTAACAAATATAAACATCTATTAGGTAACTTATAAACAAGCGATCATAACTTTAGAAATTAATAAACGTACGCTTAATTTGATCGAAGATTGATATTAGGCCGCGTTTACATTTATACATTAACTGGAATCATTAATTAATGCTCAAATACAAAGATACTGACTGTAATGGAAGGTAACGCCTACATCTATTTATACTAATACCACTAGCCAATAATACTAATACTTCCTTATACTAATAGTTACTTATACTATTGTATTAGGATGCCAGTAGGTAAGTGAGGCAAGTTTTATGCAATCAAGGATACCGAAAATTTTGGATATTAGGCTAAAACCAAGCGGGGAAAGGAAGGGGAGAATTGGAGGGTGGGAGCGGACGTCACGGCATAAAGCGTCATGCCATTTACCGTCACGGCTTGCTTTCGAAAGATGCCAAAATACGTTTCTTATCGAAATTATAAACTAACAGAGTTTTTAGCTTAAGAACCCCTCAAGGATACAATGAGAGCGCGAGTTTCCAGAACACCTGGCTCGAATACGTATCAATGTGACCCCGCCTTTATATTTCTAACAGTGCACTACTTGCGCAAAATAACTTCGTACTTACTAACATTACCCGCGATACAATCGGGGCTGTAGCGAGGCTTATCTCAGTGGGGCCTATCTCGGTAGGATTGTTGCCATCCAATCTTAAATCGGGCATTCGAGAGTATTTCTAAATTTCCAGCGTACATACAGACCCGCCCATTTCGTAGTCAGAAGGATTTTACTAATTTCATTCTCTTCTTCTACTATCATCAAACTCCTCGTTCGTGACTTAGATATGTACTCGTGACCTGGTCTCCGATTTATTTGAAATAACGACGCCTAGATCTAAATTGTCTAACTAAACCAGAAGTATATAATATGGCATATATCGATCATTAAAAAACAGCATCAGTTATATTAGGCATATTTATAGATAAAAATAAACACAACAATTCATCTGAATCACTATAAATTCTGCACAAATCTTTTGTAGCGTAGCTTAATGTTTATATGTAGATTAATTTGCAGCTTTGGTTTGTCCAATCAAGTCCATTAAATCAGTTAAGTAGTAACTAAACTTTTAAAATCCGGGTCGTTACCTGAAATGCCCAGTTTCAAGTGGGTTCTGGGGCAGTGCAGTTTCGCCACCGCTTGATAATCTGTCGCAAAGCACTGTCGACACGTCTGCTACCAGGACATTCGCTCATAACCATAACACTCATAATCATAACAGTCGAGTCATGAGTCGATGTCATGCACTCATACTGTTTGGACGCTCGTAATTACCCTTCACTTTTGACGGGGTACATTTTGTACCATATAATTCTATATAGTTCACAGATGTAATGTAATGATTTCTTAAACCAAATAGGACAAATGCAATTTAGTTAACATTGTAGGTACATAGTTAAAACAAATAAGACAAATTCAGTTTAGTTGGCAAGGTAAGTCATTACATGAGCTTCCAATTCCGACTAAAGATGTACTGCGATGCTTTTCAGAAAAAAATATATGCGCAGGGCGTCACAATTTAATTACGTTGATGTTCGATATTTGTACAGTATTTCACAACAATATTTCATAACGATAGAACGCAAACGTATGCTAATACTATATATAATGTTATAATAAAAACATATCTTATAAGTTATAACATGAATTTTCGATACCAATCAACTAGAAACTAATATACATAAAGAAATTTAGTATTAGAGCGCAAATAGCATTTCAAACATAAGACCCCGCTTAGTACCAACATAAGCAAAATTGTATTGACGAAATGAGTACAAATAAAATAATCACTCTCAGAGATAATTGTGTTTACATTACAAAATGACATGAAAAATATGAAGAAATTTAACCATGATAATAAATAGCATCGTTTTCAAATTTCATGCGCATGATCGCATATGCATGCACACGCATGCCGAGTTTTGCATTCCACGGTAACTCCGGATTGACACTAAGACGTATTTATAGTCTGCAAACCGAATAGAATAGGGTTTTAACTTCTGTATGCCAACCTATTTACATAATATGGTGTTGGATTTTCTTGTGCACTCGTGAAACTTTGCGACATTAAATAACATGAAGGTCATAGAACCGTCCGATCATGGTTAAGCTGTAATCTTATAACTGTCTTGAATGTATTTAAAACAAATTTTCAAATTTTACGGATTCCTCCTTTATTACACCTCAAGTGAAGCAAAAATCTGTGATTGTTCTCAATGAAATACTTCAATAGTAAATTAATAATACATAGGTATAACTTCAACGGAGAGGGAGAAATAACTTTTGTTTCAGTTTTGAAAGCGTTCCGGACTACATAATATTAAGTTAACATTAACCTGTTATGCATTAGTTATTAGTTATTTTATGTATAAAACTGTACTGTGAGAAATTATTAATTGATATCAAAAATTCCTTACATGTACCTATTTAACCGACAAAAGTATTATGTAAGGACATTTATTAAGAAAAAGGAAACTTCAAGCAGTTACGCGCATATATTTATTTAGTTATTTAACTTTTATACTATAAAAGCTATTAAGTATATTAAGTTAATTGGAGACACACCAAATGTCACTGTGTAACTAAAAGAAAAGGAACACAAAGTGTAAAAGAAACCAAAAGATTGGATTTGACACCTCGAATGGCGAACTGTTTCGAATTCGCAGATAGCGGCCACTGCGGCGAGGTCATTAACCACAAACAATCACTCCATTAAATATAGCGTCATATAATAATACTGTACCTGTTGGATCTATTTGTAGGCGATCCATGGGTTTTGGTGATATGTAATACAATTTTGGAAAAATTTTTTATTGTGCAATAGGCTTGGGTTTGACTGCAAGCTCACCTGATGGTAAGTGAGATGCAGTCTAAGGTGAAGCACGCGCCCTTAGAAACTGCCTATTCACACTTGATTTGAATAGTCCTAAGTTGTAGGAGGCAGGAAAAATAGAAAAATAATTTATGTGCGAGGTATATTAGGTACTTCTTATACTTATTCAAATAGTAATTTACATTTAATAATATAAATAAACTGGCTAACTTGATTGTTAATGTAACTATACAATCACGCCTTCTTCCTATAGGAACGCACACTAAAAATTTTCATTGGCATAATCCTGACAAAATTCTTTCACATCTGCACCGCAACAACACAATTGATACCTATTAATAATCAATATTATCATGCATTAACGCTAGGTTCTTAACAGCGTAGGCAGAAAGCACTCCATGCTAAATATCTTCATTCTGTCGCGTCTTCTACATTCACAATCATCGGCCCCCTCCTCCCACACCATCAGCGAATATCCGACCAGTTTGGAAAAGTCTGGAAATTTCTGGAAAAGTCTCGATTTTCTCCCCGGTGCGCTAGATCCGTGTGGTGTCCGTACCCGTACAGTACCTGCCCGGTGCGGCTGGATCGAGCCGGCGCGAGCGCAGCGTGTCCGCGCCCGTGGGCGAGCGGTAGCGCCCACGGTATCGCGAAGGACAATATACCGTAAGCGCGCGCTATACAGGCGGTTGGGCAACCGCCGTGTGGGCAATATGATTTGTTGTACGTCCAATTGCACATGCACCCAAATACGGAGTTTCCTCCGTGTTTGTGACCGGAATTGTACATACCTTCAACTCGTATCTGAATCTTGGTGAAGATAATTTTAGCTTATTGTGTATTTATCTATGAAATAAATGAAAATACATAATTCTGGAGCTTATACGTTCTGTGTTTGATTGGCATACACGATAAGGGAATGAAACTAGTGTGTAAAGATTTAAACATGGTAACATCAATATCGCCCTATTTAACTGTACTTGTAAGTCGTCATTTTAATAAAAAATGTTTTTAGGATTCAATTTTTTCTAATTTGTTTTCTATAATTATACAAAATGTAAGCATGTATATAATATTTAAGCACGACAATGACTTCTCGTTGCTTTCTCAAACGTACCCACATATATTTTACCGAATACATATTAATTATGACTAATACAACATCCTGTACCTCGTCCCGTTTTGCATTTACTAACACCTGATTATTTATCTGTGCTCAGTGCACCGAGAATGTTAATTACAGATATTGTACTACTATATAGTATGTGCATTATTAATATAATATGTGTTGCTTTGAACCCGAGAAAGATATGTTCATTTATCAGATTTTATTCGATTAGAGCGCTCTGTATCATCTGTAAATTGGTTAATTCTCATTAATTACTTGCTTTGCAAACTGTAACTCCTTACAACGATCAATGACACGTGCAGCAATAAATAGATTGAGTAATGTTGTTTATTGACAATGAAATATATATGTCAATTTAAGTGATATTGTAATGGGCAAAGATTGTCAGAGCAACCTGTATATCACGTGTCCGTTCGCGTTGTATAGGGCACCGGGTAACGCCTGGCTATCTGCACCGCGTTGCACCGCGTTGCACCGCGCTGCACCGCACTGCATTGTCATTACATGCCTCTGATGTTTATTCGACACGCTCGCCACTCGTATTGGTGTTCGATACTAAGGTTAATTAATTTAAATTTTATTCCGTCTCGAACCAGATAACTTTCGTGTTACATTTAAACCTTGCGCAACTTTAAATACGGTAGGAAGTGGAATGTGGATATACCGTGCACACTAAAAAAGTTAAGCCTACGGTCAGCAACTAAATTGACTATAACGTGTGTGGTACATTAGCGAAAATCACAGATGCGTCGTTACATTAAAGGAAAAGCTGTAACGTGTCTTAAACATATCTTAAGTTTAAGCGAAAGTGTATCTGATTAGTAGAAATACATGCAACGCAGTCCAACCGATCAATTAACGAATAACAAGTAGTAAATTTTTATTATACATAAGTTAATTACAACTGCTAATGTCATTTGCTAATGGTAATGTAAAAGCGTCAGTCAGAAGATTTCGTCTGTCTAGCATAAACAAAACCGTATGTCTGATATCTACTGATCTACAATTAAGCAGTAATTGGAATAGGTCCAACCCTCCCCTCGATCCATAGGGGAGGACTAAACATTGGTATGTTAGATCGTTCGGAAATCTTTTTCTTAATGTTGTTACAACACTCTTAATTGTTCTACTATTGTAGACGATTGGTGTCATTTTCATATTAAGAAAATTTAAAGGTATAGCGTATAATACTGCTTGATTATGTTCGGCAGACTTAACACATGGACACTGAAGTGTGCAGGTTTCTTTACAATGTTATCCTTCGGTATTACTGGACTGATATTTTGATGTTTAAAAAAAACGCAAATAACTTTCTATAAAGACATCTTTATTGCTGCCAAACAAGTTACTGTTATGGCACTTTTCACTGCGTTTAATACACAGAATACACCGCTTGCGGCTATTATAAGTAGTATAATACAAATTTCAATAAATAAATATTCAATGAGTTCAATAGTTTCATTATAATGTGGGTCAAACATGAATCTTACCTTTATATTACAACAGCGCTTTACCTATAAACTTTGCTTTTATGATAATGCACTCACGCACAATGGCCCAATCAGAACGCTCCGACCAGCCTTCAAAGAAATTAAAATTAACGATATTCCTTACCTTAAGATAAGGATTGAAACAGTCTAGAATTTTTGCATAAAAGCATTACTGTTTTACAATATCGGATTATTAGCCACGGTCACGACGATGGGAATATACCTACTCGTAGTTACTTATAAAGTAAACGAACAGTTTTGTTCTTAAAGATCAGGCGCTGTGAACTCCACAGCGCTCTCGGTTTCAAACCGCCTGTTTCAAACCGCTGTTTAATACCGTTCAGCATAGTTACTCCGAAACCTAATTGAAATATCTTGTGTATGTACATACTACTCTCCCCACATCATTTTTTTTAAATGTTTTTATTTATGACTGTACAGACTTGCCGTCCGTGTCTTTTTTATTATAAGTTTGTTTTTGCAAATCTATAGCTCTATTTGTTTTTCTTTGTTTCCTTTTTTCTCCACTCATCCTATCATCCACCACAGCCATGGTAAACAGTGGGTTAGTCGATACGGACCACTCATAAGAAATCAATTGTACAAGGACTTCGGCAATGATTTCATATACCTATTACGTAGACTCACCTTTGAGAACACCGAATTGAAAATATACTTACAATATATTTATTTATGCTGTAAATTAATACCAAACACTAATATTGGTTCGTACGATATTTAAAACAATTTTCAATTCATTTCATTGTTTGTTATACCAAAAATTAAAACAACAAATCTATACTATACGTATATTATAAAGCTGAAGAGTTTGGTTGTACGCGCTAATCTCAGAAACAACTGGTTCGAATTGAAAAATTATTTTTGTGTCGAATAGTCCATTTATTAAGGAAGGCTATAGGCTAACATCACGCTATAACCAATAGAAGTCGAGTGAATTTTAACGCGGGCGAAGCAGCGGGCGACAGATAGTAAACAATAATTCCGTTAAATCACTGAAGACTTTGTAACACTAATAAAGGGTCTACGACACGAACATCAAATAACAAGTTAAGCACTTCCGGCCGAACAATCGAGCCTCGCATGTACGAGTAATCTCGGATACTCATAGGCAGAGTATAGCGCATATCTGCCAGAACATCTATACGCGTGGGCGTGGGCAAGTGTGAATCATCCTTGCTCTCACGACATGGGATAGCATATGGTATAAATCCATTAGGTTGGGCAATTGCATGAAATGGCAAATACGTGCTTGCAATTCAAACTTGAACCGATTCGGTTATTTACTCTAGAAATAGCTTGATGTATGTACATAATTGTTGCTATGAAATACATACATTTAGAAAACGTCAAATTTTATTTGTTTTCTCTTAATATTTTGACCAAGATGCGTTCAATCGAATTGATTATGATGTATCGCAATTTTATCAAACGGCGCCATTTTGTTGATGATATACTGATGTTTGAGAAGGCATAAAGCACGTTATGTACGACTTACATTAAATGTATCTATGACTGTCATTAAGTAATTTTATGTCTTTAATTATATATTTAACTCATAATGATTGATTTCAATCAAATGCATGTATGTGTATACTGTTAAACTAGTTTTATTAAAATAATCACTTATAAATCAAACAATTTGACCTGGAATTTATCGTAATGATAAGTTACCGACCTGTTTAAAAATCGAAATGACTGCGGAAAAAATTGAAGCAACCTTAATGAACCTGCATATGGACTATACAAATGCAATTAGCGTCATTAAGTTAAGCGTAAAACTTAAGCTACTCTACCATATACAAAGCTAATCATAATGAGCTTTGCATGGGTACCGCTTCACATATTCACCGAAAACCAGACTGCCGCTAACCGACACGATTTATATATTGAATAACATTAAATATACCATATTGGCAACACTCGTGTTACAACAGCGGAGGAAATTACTGTGAACTTTAAATTACAAGGCGGTTGTTACCATTGTCTAAATACCAAGCGTTTTATACGTCGGCGTAATGGCGGCGAAATACACTCCAACGCGTAACGTGCTCGTAAACGTAATGATATGAGCGATGTTAGGGCACTAGAGCACTGGATATATTTCGTAACCATACTGTACATACAATCACCTGCATTCCCCGTAACGGTAGACAGACACTGAGAATCCTCCGACTACGGTACTCGTAAACTTCTTTCGCCTCATCTACTTATATCAAAATTTTATTACTCATTTATCAAAGGTACCCGACCAGTCCTTATATAATAATAATAATAATCTCTATTGCGGACCAGTTTTTGTAGCAATCCATAGTGTTAGTTTAAATCTTATACGTAATGTTACTACAAATAACAATCATTTAAGAAGCCGATTAGTTTATTGCACGTACGTCGAGATCTACCTCTTCCGACACTACAATTCATACTCGCGGTACACAGCTGTTTTGTGATAATAAAAGGAAGAAAGCTTTGGATAATAAGTTTAGTGTCGATGTCTACATAACATCGTATGTGTACTTCAGATCAGTGATGTAACAATCGCAATTAAAACTGTAAGTCGTAATTTCCTATCCATTAGGTTACCACTGCTTAATACCTGATACTCGATGCTTGTTAGAAAATAAATTAAATACAACATATCTAACCTTTAAGATCCGAATGCGAATTGTATTATCAAAGGAATAATTATCAGCTGGTGTCTCTGATAAGATACTGAGCTTTATTAATTGAAACCGCAAACGACTACGAATAATTCAAATGTTTTAATCGGGATCAATGGTACCAGTTTTAGTTGCATAAGAAGACATAATAATATGTATGTATATTGCGAAAGAGGAAATGAATTTGTATGCTGATAAATATATTGAGATGATTATTAGTCATACTGAAACGAGAAAAGTATTTATTTATTACTCATTTTAAATGAAAAATTGTTAGCAAATATTAACAACTTGATTTTAAATTAGAAATCGTTCGCCAAATTAGTGAGACTGTTTTTAGTTTTCGAACGGTCCCTCTTAACTCGCCTGTAGTGGGTTCTGGGTTTATTCTTTATAAATCTCGTATGTATAGCTTTAGAATGACCAAATTTTTTATCTGTGGTATTTACTTATAGTACCTATTTATTCATATGTAATTACCCACAAATTATCTTTGGCCGCCATCACTATGGTGAGTGGTAGCGACTAGTAGCCATGTAAACGCACTGCATGAGCGAAACTAGTGCACTCACGAACGATGAGAGATAGTGATTCATAGTCACTCGTTGTCTCGGCGCATTCGCTCACGTCCTCACATCCACTGTGCTTCTGGCATTACTACACTTCTGTCTTGTTGTACAACTAGCAATATCGCGCGTCTTAGTTTGTGCAGAAATTGGTATTCCAAAAAACAATAAACGTTTTAATTTTCAGCATTAACCAAGAGCGTAAATCTAAAATTTTAGCTGTCTAACTTCCACACTTCCATCTTGGCGATAGCGTTTCCAAAATTCCGTTTTATCGGTCACTTAGGTTATATAACCTATCAACATTTCAGAATTCTAGCTTTAGCGAGTTCGCCTGAGCCTTAATTCCTGGGTCTGTCAGCCAATCTGTCACCTTCCTCTATATATTTATAGAAGATAGATGTATCATTCTTACGATAAGGTATTTTTTCGACAGTCCACTGATGAATACTATACAGGTTCACTGACGTTTGGACCAAAAATAAATAAATAAATAACTGGGGACAATTCCATACATGGCTGTATGATCCCAAATTGGGCAATTTAATGCCTGCGTTATGGTGACCGGACAGCTGATAAACATACGATATAGTACTTATATAGGTAGGTACATATTTTTATTACGACCAGACACAGAACAAACAAATGTGCTCATCATACGAATATTTGTCCTGGGTGGGAATCGGACCCACGACCTCTGGTTTGGCAGTCAGGGTCTCTAACCACTCGACCACGAGGCCAGTCAAAAAGCCACCCGATTTACACGAACTAAAAAGCGACACAGAATGTTATGGTGAGTACCAACATAATCCTCGTCTGCCAAGCACAGATACAAATTAGTGTACAGGTTATATAAAAGCTCAACATTGCATCAGAAAATAGAAAGCCAATATCACATCCATGTAATTATAACATAGTATCGGAAACCGCTTCTCTAACGACATAGTATTTTAGAAAAACTGACTCACGCTCTATTATTTACCTATAATTTTCTCCTTCGATCTTAGCATACGTTATAAGTTGGTAATTAAAACCTGAGCCGGTTTTTACTTGTCAGACTACAAGCGAAAAGCGACGTGCGACTAGCTACTTTCTCGGACGTGCTTGAATAATTATAAATGGTATAGAAATGGGCATGGTTTTTCTTGAAGAAATTACTCTACCAGTTGACTTTAGTAGTGATTCGAAGAAATAGCAGTTACGTGGAATATTTCATCTTTCGCGAGCGGTTCGTCAACATGAGTTCGATATATGATGTCTAACGGCCGTAATAACTGGCGAGGACAACGCTTGAAGATTATTTTCCTATTTCAATGACTATTCTCATCATTCTCCAAGCGTGTGGATTAAAATTATGACACACACACTTTTTCCTACCTACATTGATACTTGTTGTCATTTAAGTTATCCGTAACAAAACTTAGAATAAACGTTGCTTTTAACCCTACCATATATTTTTCATTACCTGCCTTATTATATCTTATATTTATGTGTATATTATATCGCATATCGTCAGTCGCAAGCGGTATGAGACGCGGCTAGTGGCTGTCAGGAGCATTTCCTTACTGCTTACAACGAAGTTTGACGTGAAGTAGTTGGCTACCTTATAATTAAGCAATTAAGTCGTATGTACATAAAATACCTATTACCTTATACACAAGTTTATCTCACGTAATTTTGAAGAAATTTTAATAGTTATTTACTTAGCCTACTTACATAATATGCATATTATCTAATACTTGAACGCCCAATACACTTGGGCTATAAGATTTGTTCACACTTGCATAAGTGGACATATCCGATATTAAATTCTACTCATTTTGTTATATGTTGAGGAATCTATGATAGTTTCGGTCTTTACGATATTTTTATTGTAGATCAAATGTTTTAGTGTTTCCTGAAATTACTACTATTATAAACAACTACCAGATAACCTATATAAAAGAAAAAAATAACAAGAAAACAATTTAGGAAAGAAAACAGAACGTGCAAAAGTTATGAAAAGAAAAGAAGATCATAAAAAAGTAACCGACAAGGTAACGCTATATTATTTTAATAATAGATATGTACTACAGTTCTTTTGGAGGTCGAAATTCAATAAATTTTAAATTTTTTACCTTCAATTTTTTTCCATAATGTTTTTATTGATAACACAAAACGCTTGTCAATAGCTACCAAACGAAAAGGAAAATCACTCGACAAACACAGAAAAAAAACGCCCTGAGCTGTATAGCCTGTGCCTATTTATTTATTTATTTGTATACAGATAACAAGCAAGTAAATTAATATGCCGTTAATGAAGTGGGTGTTAAATGTATTTGCATTTAGCAAACATTATGCAATTCAGCTTAATCAAACATACCTTACCTTAGTGTTTAACCCATACGGGTGGTACCAAATATTAAACCAATACTTATAATATTAATAGTTATGTGGCTAAGTGTAACTCGCAAATGCATGTAGCTTAATATATAAGCTTAAGCGATTTTTTTTGTAATAAGTTACGAAGTCTCCTTTAAAATATAATCAAGCTATAAAATGAAATAAAAACTACATAATGCTTTCTTAACAACCACGTTACAGCAAAATAGATAGGCCGTGTTTAAATGTCATTTCAAGGTCATAAGGAGATTTTGTGCGAATATTTTACGAATACATAAATATGTCGCTAAATTTAGAGTTTTCATTCCACGATCAGCGGGTGGTCTGTCTGCGATTTTATAACGAACTGTATCTTAGCATATCTGGTATTAAGCAATTAAACAAACGTAAGTTATTTCGCCAAGCGCGGACAGATATGTGCGCACGCGCATTTAGACGCAAATTAACAAGGAGCGCGTGCGAGGTCGGCGCGCCATTTTGAAATCGGGCATTAAGATTATATATGGGATAATTTCAACATTATCATTACAATATATCATTACCCGCACCAAACTCGGTTTCATAATTATAAAGACAGATTGGCTGTTAACGTTATATTGTATGTAAGGAAATTGTAATTTAAAATCGATATTAACAAAAAAAAGTTTAAGCACGTGAAAAATCTGGACAAAAAATTAAACTCACTATGAATAAGAATTCATTCTGAACTATGATAACTTTCATGCGTTTGCTTTTAAAAATCATACGAATTCTGTGCTAAAATCAAAGTTGTGAAATACCCTCGTGGAAACCAATAGGCCTGATGACAGTAAATAAGAATCAAAGATTAAATGATATTATGTAATATATTATGGAATGATAATTCATAAAATTAACTCTTTTTTTAATATTACCATACGAT
>DWGJ01003244.1:0-13800 GCA_018246895.1 Aspitha aspitha aspitha | reverse complement strand
GCACTGAAAACCAGCGGCCGTGGCTCTGCTGCGGTAGAAGCTGAGTGCGTACCATTTTGGCTGTGATGTTCACACCCGCGCCTTTATTTTAAAAGCTGTATATGTGTGTATAAGTGTCTGTTATATGTATATATTTCTTGTATGTGGGTGTGTATTCGTACAGCCAAATGAATGTTTCTTTCTTTCTTTCTTTCTATATAGCTAGATCGCGAATACATAGCGCTGGTAAGGAGGGCGCGCCGCGCGAGACACTCATAACCCGTAGCGCAGCGGCGGCGCGGCGGATCTCTCCGCCTCTTGCTTCTCCTCCTGCTCGGGTACGTAGTAGTGCAGCTCGTAAGCCGGCGATAGCTCCACCGTCACGTTCTCGCAGTGCGGCTCGTATGGCTCCGGGACGCCGGCCGGCTCGTACCCGCCTCGGTTGCTGAACGGCCGCCTGAAGTACGCTCGCGACAACGCCACGTCCCTGTCGTGACTGGGGCCGGCGTGCACGACGCTGCTGTTGTACACCAGCGGAAAGTCAGACTTGTACCGCTCGGAATGCTCGTTGAAGTTGGCGACGAACCTGTCGAGCACGTCCTTGCGGAACTGCGTTTCGTAATCGTATTCCTCGTTCGCTCTCGTGTCGTCTTTCACCGTGTTCTCTTTGAACAGTTCGCCGTCCGCGTGCGCCGGCGGCGGCGTGTACCGCGCGAGCTCTCTGTGTTTATCGTCGTCAGCGTGTGCGGCTTCGTTCATGTATTGTTTTATGCCATAGTTAGCCCTACTGTATTCGCCCTCAGCCCCGATGAAACCAAGGCTGTCGTCCGGCAGCGTGGTCAAAGGCGGTGTTGTCAAATAGAGGTCTCTTTCTAAAGTCTTGGGATCTTGTTCGTTATCGTCTTTCGGTCCGGTCATACCGGGGTTGTTCGAGTAATACGCGCCGCTATCGTAGCGTGTCGCTGGTGATTTGCGGAAAATCGGTATGACATCCTTAGATGAGTCCGTAAAAGAATTGATTTTATGTTGTACGTTGCCCTTTTGTTTGTGTTTCCTCGGCCTCGTGGTAGTTCGCGGAGGAAAATATTGTATGGTGCCTTTTCGTTCAGACGTGTAGTGGTTCAGTGGAGTGGTATATAGAATGGTGAGCGGTGGCGCAGTGAATGGCGTGTAGGTTGTCTCTATAGGGACAGTGTACTTCTTTATATCGATCTTCGCCATGTTTAAGTAGTCCGCGATATCATCGTCATCGTTGGATTCATAATAGTCGAATAAATTAAACGGCTTCGGCGGTTTTAGTGTGGTGAATTTGTTGGCGTCTTTTTTGAGTGTGTTAGTAGTTACTTTATTTAGCGTCGGGGTGGCTGGAGTTGTAAGGCCCGGAGTGCTTTTGGTGGTAGAGTTTGTAGACGATAACGACATAGTTTGAGTAGGTGAGACGACAGTAATATCTGTTGTTAACGAAATGTCGGTTGTGGGAACGGTTTCGACGGAAACATCTTCAATTGGTGTTGTTGTCGTGTTCTCTTCTGAACTGCTGCTATTCTCTTCGTAGTCTGTATACAACACATTCCCAAACGAGTCAATCTTCTTCTTCTTTGACTTTCTCTTCTGTGCTATTTGCTCGAGTCTCACTCTTAGATCGGGCAATTCACTTTTTCTATCTTTTTCTGGCAGATTATTCCATTCTGTCTCTGTCTTGTTTTTCAAGACTTGAGTGAAAGGTTTCGAAGAGTTTTTAGGCTTAAAAACGATTCCAAGCGAACTAAGACTTTCATTTCTCCAACTGTTGTCGTCCGGATCTCTTACGAACGGTTTGGCCGGTTGAACTTCTATCTTTTTAAGAGGTTTATAGTTAGGATTAACTGGGTAAAGGACGGTATTTTTTAGCTTATCTGAAGTAACGGATTTAACACTTGGATCATCATCGGGTGAATTAAGGCCAGATGGCACGGCTGCGTCATTAAATTGCGTCACATTAGTTTCTAAACTCTCTATTTCTATTTGTTGCTGTCCATCTCGATGACGCTTTGTGTTTTCTTCGTTATCATTCAACATTTCTTCTTTTAATAGTTCTTCTTTAATCGCATCCTCGGCCTGAAAGTAAAGAATTTAATTTTAATGTTATCGAAATTAAATATGAAATCGTGTACGTCTTTTCCTACTTTTGTATTCATAATCACATCAAAATAATACGTCTACATAATGTCTTGCAAGCAGTGACAATTTTCCATTTTTATGGAAATTAAGGGACTTTTAATTAAAAATTCTTATATGCAGATTGGACTGTTGATTTCTTAAATATTTAAACTTATCATTTTAGATAAACCATTAAATATGTAATAATTTTTTTATCAAGCACAAAAAAAATACTGGGGTGTATTTCTAACACAGCTTGAACATTCGGAAAACCACTACTCACCAGTTGACCTTGCGATTCCATTCTACTTTCAATTTTGTCTTCGGGAGTTTCATCTTGTGTATCTCGCGTCTCCGCGTCAAAGGGACCTTGCAACGCTTCTGTGCCGTTAGGTTTTAAAATATCTAAACTCTCTGTTATTGTATCTATAGGCTTTGCTGATAAGTCCAAATAGCCAGCCCGTTTGGACGATACCGTATTGGATAATTCAGAACTAAACTTTGATTCTGATGTGCTCATTATCGGTGTGCTCAATTTTATGTTAGTATCATTTTCTCCGGATGATAGCATTAGTGTAGTAGATTCATCGTTACTTTTAGTACTGAACTTAGGATATGATAATAAATCAGTTTTTAATTTTTCTAGTGATGGTATATCAGACGTTATAGCGTCTTGTAGAAAAGTACGTCCTTGTGTTGTCTCTGAATTAACCATTATTTCTTTATCGTGTATTGTAGTTGCTGGGTCTTCATTAAGTGTAGAAATATTCTTTTCTATATTATCAATGCTAGTGTTGGTGGTTATTGATTCATCAGTAGTTGTGATTGTACGTTTTCTTTCAATATTCGTATATTTTTTTCCTATAGTTGTAAGTGCACTACTTGTTGATGATGACATTTCTAGAGCCTCTGATGATTTTCTAGAAACTCTTTCGGTAGCTGATGTAGTAACTGTAGAAGGTTCTTTTTCTTCTGTACCTTTAGTTTGATTCGTATTGATAATTTTGTTATTATAGTCGTAAGAATTGGTTCCATTTTTCGGTGACTCTTCTAACTCTAAGTTATTAGCAACCTTTATGTTTTCGCTTCCATCTTCTTTTCCTTCTTTTGCTTCTTTAGTTTGCGTGTTTACCAAAATTTCCTTTAGGTCATTTGTTACACTCGAAGAAGATACTTCAGTTGCTGTTTCTAGAAGAACTTCCGAAGTTGTTTGTAAATATTCGGTAATATTTAGCGGCACGGGTTCTTCTGAAGATATTGTGATGTCATTACCTGTGCTTGTATTTCTCTTAGCAAGTCTTGAATCTAGTGATGCTGCATGTAAATCTTTTACGTTATTTAATGTTAAACTATTAATATCACTCGGTCTCTTGAGGTCATTCTTCAATTCTACGATTATACTTCCTTGCTGAATAAGATCTTCGTTGGGGTCTGTCGTAACAATTTCCTTGTGACGATTGAGAAGTCCCGGCACCGGGCCGCCCACTGTAGACAGCACTACTGTTGCAGCTACCGCGAAAAACCTGAAACAGATAACCGTATCGTATCGTTTAATTTCTTGCAATACTATCGAGACAAAGATCAGGCCATTCCGTGACCATGACCATTTCCTGCATCACGCCCGCCTAATACGCGAATCCTAAAGATATAATAAGCAAGAAACAGAAATGCAGCGTGTTTTTTCGTGTCGTCTGCATGGTGCTGGGCAGTGGTTTCGTTACGTTGCCCGACGGCCCGTGAACGTGCGTTAGGACAGGACCCGTCGCTCGCGTCGCTCACGCACAGTTTTCGCGAATGAAATGATTGCGAGGGTTATTGATGATCACGCAGAGGCCGCTATCCCTGCGGCTCGCGTGCCTCCTCGCCGTATATTACGATATGCCTCTCCTGCGGCACGGCGCGAACAACGAAATAATATATAATTCGACATATATACCGCTTCTATAAATTTAGATACGAGTTACGAGAACGGATGCATTATCGAGTTATTATTAAACAAACGCAATTGCACCGGTCTGCGGGCGAACATTGTGTTATTATATAAGGTTCATTGTAACGAGTTATGTTTGTCAAAATAATGTCCATTGTATTGTCATTGTTTGAAGAAGTCCCAATGACTACATCGTTGATATTAAAAAGTTAAATGATAATAGATTTAGAACTTTACAAGTATTAATGGCCAATACAATATTTTTCTATAAAAATAACCCGCGTCCTTCCGAATGCGGGTTCCGGCTCTTTTATGACCTAACATTGATTATACGAGAGACACACCCCAAAAATTCTGGACATTTAAATAATTTCAATTGCAAATTACACAAATCCTAGTCCCTGCCTAATCGGTCGAAACATTAGACACCTTAATTAGTTTAGGATAAATACAGTTTCCCGCCAAGTTAAAACGTACCAACTGTCAGAAGGATATTAATTATGTATTTACCAAAAACAGTTCTGCTGTCGTAATTGAAAAATGCTTCCAAATGTGTGATTATATGAACTATGAATTAGTTTTTATCGAATCGGTCATTTGCATGACTGATTATTTATTGGAGACGTATATATGTGTTGTATGCATTAGAATATAGGCATATTCATGACTACATTAAATATTTGGAGTCGTATTCGCAATAAACTAAAGACTACCTACGTACGTATGTATTTATGTATTTGTCGTGGCACAAAGAACAGTCGCGTACAACAGCTGATTTAAATGATATTTCCTTTATTAATATTTAATTTAAAAAACGCATATGAAATCATTAATATGTATAATTTTACTACTTAGAATATCCTTGTAAAAATACGTTATTAAAAAAAAACGCTTTCACATACGATATCGATTTTAGCTATTTGTTAATGATTTTAGCCGGCCTGGTCTAGTGAACCTTGACTGCTGTGCCCGAGGTCACCGGTTCGATTCCCACCGAGGGCAATTATTTGTATGATGACCACAAATGTTTTCTAAGTTGGCATATATGTAAGTATGTGCTTAGACATGCATATTACGCATATTTACCTACGAACTATCTCATTATCATAACCCAGATTCTGCCCATGCCCAATTCTGTGCTTACCCCTCTGTGAAATAGTTTGGCTGTATCTAAGTAAATATTTTGAAAAAACTCGACATGTCGAACTGTCATATTTGCTGGAACAGAAATTAGTTTGTTGCTCCGACTAAGGAGTAGACAGCACTGTATCTACACGTTTGACCATTTTCTTTTTATGGTCTAGTGGTTAGCGAACCTGACTGCTACACCGGAGGTCATGAATTCGATTTCTCGCCCTGGACAGACAGCTGTACTTTTTGTACTGTCTAGGAGTAATAAACATACCTATATGTGTATATCTAATTATTAGGTATTATTTATATCATAAGCAAAGAATTGTGGTCACTGAGATCGTTATCTGCTAATCACCAAAATCTCGGCGGAACTTATCTCCTGTTTATCATTAACCTCTAAACATAGTAAGAACCTCTCGTCTATAACTCTGTATCGCAAGCGAGATCTTTTAAACACTTTTAATTTTGCATCTAAATGTCTTTATTTCATATGCGTTTATATATAAAGGTCTTAATATTGTCCGATGTTACTTTTAAAACATGTAAACGGAACGTAGGATACCCAGTCAAAAATATAGAACCGTTTGTAAACTAAACAGTGAAACTGAGACTTTTAATTTGCTGCCTGCTGTTGAGCTCGAGTTTCTCGCGCAACCAAGATACTCCAATAGGTACGTTGTTTGCGTGCGGTTGTAACAGCAATGAAATATAAAGACGGTACTGCTGGGTGGTGGCGGATGTACGATTGAACATCTCAAATCTGTCACTGACGGTGTGATGCAAACGCAATTGTTCGAGACTATTATTGAGGTATTATAAAACGTTCTTACGACTCAAACAAACGCAGCGGCGGCCACTCGTGCTGGCAGCTGGCGGACCACGTAACTCTTATGTTAATGCCGTTTTTACCGCACACACATCGGCCAAGCGTGAACTTCTTGCCATTTCATATTGTTCTAATTCATTTCGATAATTTTACAAATCGATCGCATGCATAAAATACTCCGCGGTCGTATGTTTAACCGCGTTTTCCAATCAGCCTTTCCACATATGTATTCAAATTGCCATGTATTTAGGATACGCGGAAACATTCGAATCAACTTCGCACTAATTATCTGTTATTACGATTTTATTGGTATTTTCTACAAGTCGACATCAAAATTAAGTACGATAATTTAGCACATTATATCAAATTAGTTTATTGCTTTGTAAAGTTCAAGATGCCGAGTTCGTGAAAGACTCGCGAGGTGTCGTAGCTCGAGATTGTTTTAAAAGAAGTCATCAAAAAGTCATCCGAGCGGCAGACATTAGCAAGCCGTCCGCAGCAGCAACGTTAGACGTACCTTAACGTGTTGCTAGGCGACATGTTCCCGCTCGGCCGCTCGCATCACACGCAGCACACGCAGCACCCGCAGCACACGCAGCACCCGCAGCACATGGCAGTCGCACGCGCGCTCGCCGCGGTCGCCCGCCGATCACTGCCCGCCGCCCGCGCGCCGATATTGATGATTATCTACTGTCGAACGGCGAACTTCCTTCCATTGAGCAACGGCGCCGCACGGTAAGGACGTCGGTTCTTCTGCTACCTGGATTTCCAGTGTCCGCGCCGCGGCGCCGGCCTTCGCCGCAGTTTCCATTCGGATGCAGCTCCGGCACGCCGATACCACAACACTAGGAACCTATCAATTACGGAGCCGCTGATCGATTCAGTGATATACGTAATGGTTGTATATCCTATTTTCATGTTAGCGTACTTTAGCGTTCGGTTATTATTATTTGTTGTTGAGTTATTAATTATTTGCCAATAATGGATTCTGGGAAAATAATAGGAAATAAAAATAATAGGAATAAAATAACTGCGAAATTGAGCACGCAAACGTCAAAAGAAACGTCAAATAAAGTTATGGAATCGATAAACGGCACTTATTGGCCAGTTAAGTTAAATTATACATAAGCGGAGTTTATGTTACGATGCGTACCTCAGAAACTCATTTCTCGAAGTTATTGGTTCAATAGCTTTAACGGATAGATAAACTATCGATAAATGCACCTCAGAAACCGGGCATGAGTGGTAATTGATGGTAAGATAGTCGTGCATTTACAATACTATCGGGTCGTAATGTCGTAAACTGTTGTGCTTTGGTAATGTCTCAAGTTCCCACAAACATTCCGATTAGAGTCCTATGTCACCATGTGAACTCTATTATCTGAGCGTCGGAGAGATTCCATAATATTAATAATTGTAATGCGCTTATCCTACCAATTTTGTCATAAAAGTAGTAATAAATTAGATAGGATTATATAGGATACCGAGTATAATTCCCTGCCGTGTAGATGTTACGGAGACTCATGACACCTAACTGTATGCGTATGAAATTCTATTTTATTCCAAATTGTAAGAATAGGTAAAGGTCAGCCTTTACCTACACACTTAGTGACAGGTCATTTCATCGTCTATATTAACGAAGGGCACCATATCAAAATGATATAACAATAAGAATATCAAAATGATAAAGTTGTCTGTAAAATGAATAAATAGGTAAAAGGTACATTAAAAGATACACTTCAACGCCAACAGACAGCTTATAACTAAACATAGTAGTAGAGACATGAAACAATGACTTTGCCTCAGTCATTAGTCATGGACCTATCACACTGTGATGTTATAACAATGCGGTAAGTGTATAGACACTCGCAACCCTGACGGGGTAACGTATCAAAAAATAAGCAACAAAGTAAAAAGTAGAAATTCAACTTTTTATCGGTATTTCTTATCTTTGCAAACCTTCAACCTTGTCGGAGGCTTCCCGGGCATTTCAAATATCTAGCAGTCTTGGAATATAATGAGTCCTATCGTAGCTGTCCAGTACATCAACCTCGAATATAAATAATAGTTTCAAACTTGATTCGTGGTAACATAACGTGGTAATATTGAACTACCGTTTATAACTGCCTTGTTCCTGCATAACTATTAATACTATACTTAAGTGACAATCCTATTGACAATAAATATTAAATGAACAGCCTGACAACAGCAGTCCCTTTCCTACATCCTCTAGGTCAGTTGAAGATGTCTAGGTGTCAGTGACCGCTGGTGACTACGAGTACTACTCGTCCGTTTGCAACTTTCATCACAAGAAAAATGGAGCTAGAACAAGTCGCAGCTAAGACAGACAGAAACAATTACCCGTGATTAATAGTAGGCATGTTCGAAATTTGTCATGATTAATAAGTGGATCGGTTCACTTGCGTAGCCTTTAGTACCCAAGCCGTTAGATATAGTGTGTCCGTCTCGGTCTATTTTGCACAAGTAGTACGACCTAAGGACGATAATTTAAGTGCTGGTCGTGACGTAATGCAGTACAACAATGATATCTGAAGGTTTAATACTATGCTAGGCAAACATGAACTACATCCAGATGAAATCAAAGACATCGCCGTAAAGAAGATCTTGGACTTCATCAAAGCCATAGGACTTTATGGCGAGCTGAGGTTCTTAGACCGTAATTTTATCCATGCTCGTACTCACTATTAAGGTCATTTTCAAGTCCAACGTCTGTTGTTTTTAAAAATGTTACTCTTTTATGTTTTGGGCACTTTAAATATAAATACAAAAATTTAATAAATTAATTAATTTCTCGAACTATTTCTGAACGACTGTCACTTCTGTCAAACTGTCAAATATTAGTGTTATGATAACTGACGGTTTTACCAATCTGTTGCTTAGATTAAAATTCAAACTTTCAACGTATTATAGTACTCTTTGTTGTATTTGTGTTTTGTAAGTATTATTGTAATAGCAAGGTATTATCTTACTCCTTGACTATACAAGATGGCAGATTTTCGTACACCTGTTAAAATTAATAAAGATAAGGGAAACGAGAAGATAACTATTCCAGCGTCACCTTTTCTTAACCGACTTGGATATGGGACAGGTAAGACTTAATATTAAGCTCAGGGCGCATGGTTGTGGCACAAACCGGCGCCACATGCCAGTCTAATTAGAAATATACAAATATATATTAATAAGCTCCTTAGAAAATGTGAATAGCTACTACATGCAGTGCTGTTTGGATTCGTTATTCCCAGGACATAAGTTGTATAACTTTGCTGTATTTTTTGCTTAAATACTGTTATGCATGTAAGACAACATGTTCAGAATGTTGTTTTTATTTCCAGGAGTGTCTGTAATGCAGCTCATAAGATCACCCAGGGCAGGCCAGATCCGCTCGCCGTGGGCGCTCAAGATGCTCAATAAGAAAGTGAAACCTAACAAAGTGTACACGGATAGACTGAAAGCGGAAGCCGAGTTATTGCAAAAAATGTCACACCCTAACATTGTTGGTTTCCGAGCCTTCAGCAAAACCAAAATTCTCTATTTAGGCATGGAAGTTTGTGACTTGTCACTCGGAGACATGATTGAGAAGAAAATAGAAGAAGACTGTGAGCCATTTGCTCCTAAACAAATTCTTAAAGTAAGTATAGTGTTTTGCTTACTAGCTCTGGATATAAACCCTAGTCGTCACTTACTATTTTTAAGCCCAATTAAAACTCAAATTCATGTTATCTTTCTGATTATAAGCTGTTAAGCTATCATATCAGTGATGTCCATTTAACAAAGTACTACTAGATAGATACTTATAAAGTACTACTTACATATTAGAGGCAAGAACTCCTGGTAATTACTATTTGGCATTTTATTCCAGACCATTCCTTTAAATCTCCTCTCAGGAAGTATAATACAGCCTACCATATTATTTAGGGCATAAGGCTTTATAATGCGGTATTGTTCAGTCAATAAAAAACCAGTCTTAATATCCAGCGTTCAGAACAGCAGTACTAATTACGATTTTATTTCAATTTATTTGAAAAATCTCAGGTATTAATGTTATATTCAGGTTGCTATCGACATGGGCAATGCTCTAGACTACCTGCACACTAAGATGCAGATTCTGCACGGAGACATGAAGTCCTACAATATTCTGGTGAATGGAGACTTTGTGGTGTGTAAACTGTGCGACTTTGGGGTCACCTTGCCACTTGACGAAAATGGAGTGTTTGATAAACAAAAAGCTGGTCGGAAAGCAGTTTATTATGGTATATATCATGATCTCTGGTTAATAAACAAATACACATGTAATAATAATGTTAGCAATTATCTCCAGATTCCAATACCAGGTTGTTAAGTTTAAGTTTTAAAAGAGTGCTGGGAGTTTTTTTTTCTCGCCGGCTTTTTTCGCCTGGTCTACTGTAGCCTGAGGGGCGCACAAAGCCGAAGTACGATGACTAAAACATGACCTTCATTGAGTGTATGTATATACCTTTTAATGAATAAAAGAATTTGAATTTGAATTTGCTTAATTAAGAAGTAAGACATGGTATTAACTAAAATGACTGCCTTTTACATCACTTGTTATAATAGAGTTTATACATATAATCACTTCTTTTATTACAAGGTATACAGCAGCACTATACTAGGGCCCGGTTTTTTCAAAAAAACCCTTCATTTGTGTGAGGTTGACCTCATCCCCTGTATGAGTCGTAGTGTGATGTTAGATCGTGTACAACCTTCCTCGACAATTCGCCTGTCAATGTACTAGGTCTAATTTTCCAAAATATCAAAAAACAAAAAAGTGTGCAGGTTTCCTCACGATGTTTTCCTTCACCGTTATAGCAAGTGTTATTTAAATTTCAGTTATAAAACGCACGTAAATTAGAGATGCGTGCCAGGATCGAACCCAGACCTGTCGAGTGGAAGGCTGAATTTCAAACCACTAGGCTATCATTGCTGCTTCGTTAAGTACGACAATTAAGATAATTGCAACTTGAGTAAAGTAGGTTTTTTTTAATATTGTGTATTTTGATTCCGTGCAAGTGGCCAAGTATGTGGTAGCCCTTGGATGGCTAATGGCCTCCACTTTCATTTAAATTCCGCTAATTTGGACAACCTTGGATTTCGAGGATTAATACAGAATTTTAGTACCATTACAACGTTTTCACAATACCTATACCTATCGCATACTCATAATGATACGAGGAAAATTTATAATTTACATGGAGAGACACAATTGAAAATATAATTTTTTTATGTAAATGACCTTGTCATAAAGTACTTCTGTTTGCCAAATTTAAGGCTACAGACAATACGTAAGTACCGATAGAATCTTATAATTTTAACAGAAATTGAGTATAATTTAAAATAATAACTTATCTGCCTGCTTTTTAATAAGCCATTTTTTATTTACACTGTGAGATTTCTAGAACGATGTATTATGAAATAATTTTAAATTAAATGCACAACGGTACCGCTTATCTTTAAAGAACTATATTGTAGCAGCTCTTAAGTTCATTATATAATTTTAATTAATCATTTCGCATTTAATCAATCCATTATCGTCTATTCTCAAGCATTTCACAGCATCATAATTGCTTAATCATAACATAATATACCTAAACAATGGCAATATTTTTATATTTCGGAAAATATTTTAAATAAGACTGTAATAAATATAAAACCGAAATTTCCAATTTAAAAACAATTATAGCAAAATAGATTTAAACATTTTCATTCTAACTTTAATCGTACAGTTCATATGTTAAAAATAAATTGTTGTGTTGTAAATTTACAAGCAGTATTAAAAAAAATTATAATTTCACTTACCAGTGCTAAAGTTACAGAATCATGTCCGAAAATAATGCGTACACTATATCAACGAATACTCATTTCAAAATAACTTATGCAAAACACAAATGTAACCCAAAAATGCTTTTAATTGTATGCACTCGCGTTTCACTGCAATTTCACATTAATTGTTCGACGATGCAATGAAAATAATACTCTCACAAAACTTGCGTTACAAGTACGCAACTCGTCGCAGTTACTTCGAACGACGTTAATACACCCTCCCAAGCAGAGCTCTCGGCCGGTACTGAAGTGAGTAAAATGAAGTAGGTAAATAATTCGTTGAATCTTTCGCTGCCGATTTGCTGAATATCCGAAACGGTGCGTCCATCTCATTCTTTTCACAAGTATTAAAATGAGATGGAATTCCATGCACTGCCAGCGTGTGATCATACGATAATAATTCGATCACAGATAAAAAAGATACTTGCCGGTTGGCGCGAGATCTTGAAGAAAGTAACTTTTTTTACACAAACTCGTTAAGTAGGTTAACTGGCTGTAAAGTGGATTTCGTAACAGATAATAAATTATAAATTTATCAGTAGCATGTTTTGTTATAAGTACAGTTAAAATTTAATTAGACCTTAATTAGTGCACACATTACTTATAACAATTTGGTGTTTTTTCTGTTATTTTCAATGTTAGTCTATTAATTACCTAAGCGTAGGGTTAAAGTATTTTTTATTTATATCGTCAACGGTTAATGTAATGGACCAGAGCATCGACCAAGGGCAGTCATATGAGCTCCGTTAGGCGTCCACGTTTTTTAAATCGGAATGCACGCAAACACGTCGCTGCCGGGGCAGTCGTATTGTTATTGAAATGTTGATTTTTTAAACAGAGTTGACTGAATGACTAATTCGTTTAACACCTTGGTTTTTAGGTAATTGTACATACAAGCACCACGGTATTAAAATTAAAAACTTTCTATCGTACAATAATATAAATACATAAATTTGTCTGATTTCTTGGTGATTGAAAACCGGGAGTCGTGGTCCGGGTGGAATAAAAAAATATGTTATATGTACGTAGTTTAACAACGCTTTCATCACCAGCTCTGCCTACTTCGGGATCAGATGGCTACATCGCAAAAATGTTTGTGGAAATCGAAAAAAAGATATTCGGATTAGCAGTCTAAAAGTTATTAATTACATTAGAGGCCACTATTTGGTGTGTTCGTCGTCGTGGTCTGCTAGAGTCTCTTGGAGAATCAGTTGCATACAGCACCAGAATCCACAGTAACATCATTGGCTCTGGACAAGAAAATATTTGAGTTTATATACATGTCGGTTCCTTCTTAAGGATTACTTTACTTAAAACAGCACTGCATCATTGGACAAAATCAAATTTATTGTACATATAAAAATTAGGGGAAAATTAAGAAAACAAGATTTTCTTGAACTGTCTGAAATTTAAATGTCAAAAAAACAAAATTGAGCTAAGTCAAATGCGTGAGCGAGACGACAGATACGTGAAGTTTAAACTCGTTGAAACAAAAAGGAGGGAACGGAAACAGATATGATTAATAAGTTTTTTTTTTAATAAAAAGGAAAGCACTTAAAGCCATTAAAGTGATTAATGGTATCTTTATTTCTGAACATTCTGAACAGCCAGTTATAATATGTAATGCGTTTTTAAATTTTTAATTCTCTTTGTATGTAATGCAATTGTGTGAAATGTTGATGCAAAAATAAGGACACGGCTGTATGTATGGTAACCAAATTTGACAATCAAATACCTGTGTTATTTTAACTGGATAAATGATACACATACATAACATGGTATATAATACCTATTTTTATTACAACAGTCCTATTCCCACCGTCCTGTTAAAAGTCAGTTACAGATGTCCACGGCAGCACCATTTGGGATCGATGGCTCCTGGCTGAGCACACGGTCTTAAAAACTTGACTGTCACATATACTGACAGTTCGTA
>DWGJ01003243.1:0-13800 GCA_018246895.1 Aspitha aspitha aspitha | reverse complement strand
AGCATAGATCATGGTAACCAGCTGATAAACTGTATATGTACTCGTATTGTATATATCGCTACATGTTATATCCACTGCGCAAGCTAATAACGTTATTCTGAACTCAGCTGTAAGGGTGCGTTTCCACCAGGGATGTGCCTGGATGCGTAGCGAGGAATGTGTTTGTTAAGAACCAATAGGAGAGAAACTTCGCTCCGCTAAGCGAGCGTACTAAGCGTAGCTAGGTAAATGAAGGGATCCTATTGATTCTTGACAAACACATTCCTCGCTCCGCATTCTCGCACATCCCTGGTGGAAACGTACCCTAAGGCTGGAACTGGACTGGAACTGGAAATAGTGTCACGTTGACTTCGACCTTTCAACGCCGGTGGTTGACGGTCAGCAATCAACAGGTTAATAAAGTACCACAACCTATTCTAGGTTTAGCTGACGATGTTTTCCTGCGCGCACAACTTTGCAATGTTTATTTATTTACAGAATGGGTTGCACAAATAAAGTGTACAATGGTAAAAATAAATTTATTTATGCGCGCAAGCAGTTAAATGTCACCACAGTTAGATGTGCAAACGCTGTGCAAAAATAAGAGAACTTTATGTTAGAATTATCTCTTAAAATTAATTATATTATTATTCCGAGCAAGATAAAACACACTTTACGCTCATTAAGAAGTTATGCAACATTGAATATAAATTTATACAAAAGCAACAGTGAATAATGTACAGGTATTGGCTATGTTCACTCTAAAATACGCATCTACCACTGAGATATGTATGTACGGAGATAGTCAAGTCTCTATCTATGAGAACATCGATGATGACTCTCTTGTCAGTGTCACATCGTTACAGTCGATGTGACACTGACGAACGATGACATTGACGAGGAACGCTGAAACTAAGTTAAATGTACAACTTACGATTGGATCTACTAACAGAGTACGTGGCCTCATTTAGTGCATACGTTAGTATATCTTCCAAGTTAAACATGTAAGTAATATTTTTGGAATTGGAAACCGCTATGACGGTGAAGCAAAAGTTCGTGGAAAAAGGTATCGTCGTGAAGTTTTCTTTCAGTGTACAGATTAACACTAGAGATTATATTATATAGGTGTGTGAATTCTTCCAACTCGCATTTAACTAACGTGGTTGTCTGTGTATAAATGGCTTCATTTCGTTTTTGTTATAAGAATAAATTATTATTGTGCGAAATCATAACTGTATTAATATCGTTCGCATTTAGGACGAGCTACTTACGCTATATATATCGGAGTTTAGGTATCGGAATGCCGTACGTACCAATAGCAATGTCCTAACACATGAGCGGAACAGCTATTTCGTGAACTCCGAAATCCGATAAGCCACAGATACGTTCCACGGGAATAGAGGTCAATGACCTCGAGTGACCTGTCATCGCAAAATCACAAATCGCTTTAAAGACTAAAGATTCTATTGGTTGTCGATAACCAATAATGAAATCACAAACTGGCCTATCTATGGTCGAGTGGTTAGAAACATTGACTAGAAGGTCGGCTATATCGGAGGTCCTGACTTCGATTCCCACGCAAAACAAACATTTTTGCGATCAGCATAATTGTTAGTACCGCGTCTGGATAGTAAAAATGTGACAGTGTCCCATGATATTAATTAACGCACGTCAATACATCATTATGAAAATTGTAATCTATTTCGTTTTCAATATTCAGTCCGACCGATATTCAGTCCTTTTTCGCAATTTATTTTCACATAAGAGTAGAGTTTTGAAATTCAAATGCTGTCACAAAACGAACAGTCCGCACTTTTCCAATTCCACTATTGCAACTAATTAAAACTTTAGTTTAATTCGAGACCACCATTGTACTTTTTGGAATGGCGACGGGTTAACCTAGCCGGGGTGTCGTGTGGGTGAGGTCACACCGATGTGTAATGGAAATTATAGTTACTAGTAGACCCGACCACGCGTTGCCGTAGTTATATATGTCACTAGCTGAGCGTTCATCCGCGTTAATTAGAGAACAATCTAGCTGACTCCGCAAACATTTCTTGTCATATAAATTATTCCCGTTTTTGCATCATTTTTTATTGCTGCTCCACTGCTATTGGTCATAGCGTGATGTTAATAGCCTATGTTACCCGTGGATAATGTAGTTTTCGCATGGTGAAGGATTTTTTAAAATCGGTCCTGTAGTTTTTGGGCCTATTTATTCATTACAAACAAATAAACAAAGTTTTCCTCTTTATAATGTTAGTATAGATAAACAAACAAGATACGCGCGAAAAACATTACCTCTCCTTACAGTCGGGTAAAAATATATTATGTCAAATATGTCTACTGCCGACTAAGTGTTGTCCTATAAAAAACATTTATTTTGCAATAAAAAAATTTCACTTTGTCGTGCACGTGTAAATCATCTATCAATACCATTTCAGAATATTGACGTTTATTCTTGACCGTTCCCAAACATATCCAAAAATGCTTAAACATAGGTATTTGTACTTAATAAATCAAGATTGAAGTTTTAAAATATCGGTACACGCAATAAAGGATTCTCCTCTATTACAATGAAATATATATTTTATAACCGAATATAAGATAATTCATAGTTCCAAATCTCTCAATTACGTATGAAAATGCGGCATCTCACAAGGCCCATTTTTGGTCCGATGGTTTACATACAGAGTTCTAGTCAAATCAAATACCAATTTGCAAAGGAAACAAGCAATCACCAATCAAAGGAGCGTTAGGCTTTGCAACGGCACCGTGCAGGTATACCTTGAGAACGGAGATGAATGTTTGTGGGAGATAAATGTTTGCTCTGGTCTCCAACGTTATCTCTGGCAGTCTCCATTGGTCTATAAATTAAGGAATCGCTCTGTGTATGGCTGTCTGTTTCAATTTTGAAATTAATGTTATACGTAGAAACATACAGTTGCGCTAGTTTGCCGTAGAGGTAGGCAGACTATAAATTCCACTGATTACGATATTTACAAACTTTCAATGAAACCCTTGAAACGTTATTAATTATAATTTATAAGTTATTTAGTTACGGTAGACTTATTTAATGTTTTCATGGAAAAATTATGTCAAATCGATTGCATAATAAAAGGTGTACATTTAAAGTAAATTGCATGTTTGTTCCGTTTTGTAAAAGGGAACAAAATATTTTATTTCTTTGTTTATTGTGAACTAAAAACTTAAATAAACAAAAATAAATAATTTTCCATGAAAATACGACCGAACGGTGTAAACGACGTGAACTTTTAACGAAAGGGGACGAAAACAGTGCGACTTAAATGGTTTCCTCTCCGCCGGGGCAATTTCGTAACGTACTTATTTTCGCCTGTTGACATTCTGATAGTGACTTCAGCGGTTACGAAGTCGTTTCAACTATAACGAGTCGCTATCTTTCTCTCACAAACTAACACCGGTCTCACCCACAATATGTCTCATGAAATAAACAGGTTTTTCCATTACAACGAGCCTAGCTGTGAGTTTACCTTTTCTCAAATACATTGATAGTTTTGTTCGCATAGCGACAATTTTTGAAGTGAACAATTCTTTAGCGGCGTTGTGAACTTTTTGTAATGGGTAAAAAATGTTAAACTCGCGTCAGGATACGTGACCTGATCGAAAATCCGTAAGTCGTGAAAGTTGTGTATCGTTTAAATTCTTCATTTTTTCACTTCAGAGTACAACCCGTTGTTTTTTAGTTTTATTATGTAATGTACACAAAATTACAATATCATAAATGTTATAAACGGAACGCAAGCTTAATAGTACAAATGAATATGATTTTTATTTATACTGAAATATTTTGAAATACGTCTATCCGAAAATTGTATTAATATTATAAAAAGTTTTGATAGCAGTGTATTTCAATTATTTCAGTGCGGAATTGTAAGTTATTGGAAAGAAAGGTCTCAAAAATATCCGTACTTACGAGTACATAAGTGATACGAATGTTTTCGATGATAATATTTAAATTCCGCTGCGTTTTATTCAAATTGATGTTCAATATTTACAGGCAACATGAAAATGTTTATACGTGAAAATTAAATATTCTTCAATGTATTTAAATTTCGATGTTTTTATTTAGCATAGAAAAATTAAAATTATTTCAAAGTTCATAAGCGACTGCAATAATTGGAAAAATTATGGTACAGCCTTTTACGCCCAACTCAAGACTGAATAAAAAATAATAATAAAATATTAACAATAAATCTTTTTAATTATACCTATGTGTTGTCTTTTGTTTGGATGGAATAAAATTTTTCATCCTTATTTTCTGTCTTTCTTACAGAGAACATGTTTCATTATTCTCGACTGCCATGTCTATCATTCTTATGAGACTTTCTATGAGTATTTGCTCAAACCGATAAATGAATAACAGCGTGGGTTTAAAAGTTTTTAAGAGCCAATAGCGCTGAGAGCTATGGATCAAATTCCTTCATCCACGTCCAACGAGCGCCTGATTGACACTAATTGCTCAGCGTGAGCCATTACTGCGCTTGCAGCGTTTTTATACGAGATAGAACACTTTTAGCTTTTGAACAGAACTTTTTCTACTGAGCAGAGTGCAGTTGAACAGTTGCGAATATATTTTTGTTTCAAACATAAAGTTATTGAGTCTAACAGGTCGATTGTCATAGAAGTACTATAAAAATACACGTGTTATCATAATTTTTGAATTTACTTATTGTTTTTTGCGTAATTTTAAACGTTTTCAAAAATAAACCTAACGGCAATTTTTTGACTTAAAGAATCTATAATTAGCGATAATAACAACTTAACAATCCATCCTCAAATTTAATATTAAGTGTTTCGTTGCAATTATTTTGGTTCCTAACGTGAGTATAGCAAGACTTATCTAACCAGGCTTCGAATATTTTGTTTACCGATGCTATAAATGAAAGCTGTATTCGGTATGTATTACAATATCAAAAACATTTCTTACATTATGAAACCGCTTATGTTTGCTTCGTGAAACTACTACATGACTAGTAAACAAATTTATGTCACATAGGTAAGTAATAAATAAATCACCGCTTTACCCATTTATAATGTTTTTTATTTGATTATTTTATTTATACTTTTCTACTTGCGGCAGTCATGAGCGTCAGGCTTCGACCAATTACTGTCAATTAAGCTATCGGTTGGCAGAATTAAAAATGTACCTGAAAGAAAATAGCAACGACGACAATTTGGGGACCATTTTCTGTCATGCAATGCCGTTCAAAATTACTTTAATACCACACATTATTTCGGACACGTTTTGTCTATAAATAACTGTAGGAGGCAGTGTGACACAGAGGTGAACGCACTGCTAAAACAGTTGAAACTAGAATCCTAAAACTACACATATTATGGTATTTTTAGACTTACGCTGTTATCTGATACACAAAATGCGTTTATTAAATTTTACTCATATACTAATTAAAGCTTGGGGATACAAAGTCATATGTAATCTACTCCTTGCTGAAATAAAATAAAAGTAAAAGTAAAAGTAACTTCGTAAATTTGTTAGGACTTTCAGAAAAGTATTTTCTTATAGTTGCCTGAAAATGTACAATTACGATATTTTTATTGAAACGAACAATGTTTTCAGGAGATATCCGCTAAGATCGCCTGATTGACAGTAATTGGCTGTAAGGCCCCGCTGGTTGCGAAGTATTACCAGTTTGATGGGTTCTTGATTTTAAAAGAACTTAAAAATAATCGATCACATCAAAGTTTATACCAAGAGTAAATTAAGTATAGATATACCTGATTCTCGATAAGCTGAAGCCAAAAAACCTTAACTGCAATTAAATTACATGATGTATCAAAAATCAGTATTTTCAAAATATCATTCAAAATAATATCTTGGGAAAGTAGTGGTCTGACAAGGGCCATTTGCTGGGAATAGACCCTACAGTCCCCGTACTCTGACCACGAAGTTACTAGCAACTGGACCAACGGGTGTGTTATTAAAGTAAAGTGTTAGTAGATAAGTATTAAGATGAACTAAGAGTTCCACTATTAGATTAGTGGTTTAAGCAACAAATTAGCTGCTAAGCATGGTGTGTTAAAGTCCTGTTTGAGAAGTTGGAAATGAGCTGAAATTTCATTGACTTTCACTAACAGCCCGACATTGATTGATCCTTTCAGCGCAAAAACCGGCGAAAAGTTATAAAACAAACATCACCGAAATTTTATATTTAGAACAAAATCGCGTTTGATAACTAAAGCTCTCAATCAATTATTCAAATTAAGCTTCGCTCATACATACGTGTAATCAACAAATCGACTTCCGGAAGACTTGCGTCGGTTTTGCCGCAAACAATAATGTATGGTGTTATCTACAAGCTTAAGAGGTACCCTATTGAGAGCGGGAAGTTACAAACATTGTTGCTGATATCATATTTCTGCCGTGAAGCAGTTGTTACAACTGTGTTTCGGTCCGAAGGGTGTGGTTGTCGGTCCACCAGTGGCGACCATCTTAGTCCTCAAGAGTAGCAACGCATCTGTGACCGACTTCTGATAGGATAACTACTAACACTTACTAACTGCACCTACTAACACACACTAACTGGGCTAATATCACTAGCATTCCCTTTCCTGCAGTCCTAAAGAATACCAAATAATTCTTATTAACACCTATACTAACTGAATTCACACTAACAGTCAGCTCCCTACAGTCCTGTTATGAGTCGGTTACAGATGTCCATGGGCGGCAGCAGCCACTTGTGACTGCTGCCTGCTCGTTTGCTACTCTATTTCCATAAAAAAATAAGGTTTCCCCGCATCTGCTGAAGGCCTGGATAATACCTAAACGCTATTTCAGTGCGTTTGATGGAAATAAGGGTTAGTGGTTTGTTGGATGTTCTTAAACCGTTTTCAAGGCATCCAATGACGCTTAAAGATTGTTATCTAATGATAATTGGGATCGAAGCCGTGGTCTGGAAACGCGAGGACAATCGTGAAACTTTTCTGTTAGCGGTTAAACGGCATTAAACGGCAGTTTGAAACAGAGGTTTGAAACAAGGGCGTTTGAACATCACATGAAATTTCGCATAAAGCAACTGTCTACACTGTTCAAACTGCTGTTTAATACTGTTCCGCATAACTTTAACATAACCAAATGCCTTTGGTATGCCGTGGTAAATGGTAAATGTCTTTGCTTATTGACAGGTGCGTAAGACTACGAGTAATCGTAATGAACTAATGTTCCTAATAGTTCAATTCCTATTACCAACTAAACCAATCCTCACTAACATTACCATTTCTGAAATTCTATTAGAGGTTACTTGGATATGTTGCTTTGTTATTCTCTTTGCATACAAATGACTTAAAAATACATAGAAACCTTGATTGTCTTTCATGCAAAAATGGCTTTGAAAGAAAAAGATGGTAACAATTTTGTGTGTATTTCATAAAGTCGTGTTACATTGGTGTATGGAAGCGCACGTTAAATGGACTACTTATCGTTGTATGAATATTATATAGTATGGCTGCACCCTAATGCAGCTTCCATACTACCAAAACTGGCAAACAATTACATACATAAAGTAATGCGCACCTTTTGTTACAAAAATAAAACGCAATGCTATTAAATGACCGCTAATTTCGTCGTTCTTATACCAATATGCGTCGCATTTCTTTTAAATAAATGGATCATACATTTTAATGAACGATCGCTTTTTTAAGGCTCGCGCGGAAAAATCGCTAGATGTGTTGCAAGTTGGTTTACTATACATCTGTTATAGTTATTACGGGATATATTAGCATTTATTAATAATGTTTAAGCGTAAACAACTGCTGTCATATTACGGAATCATTGATTAATCGTCATTATCATCATTAAGGCTTTTATTGTGCCACTTTTGGAGTCTGGTGACTTCGGTTTTGTCACTTCCACTATATACATATGTACATTCGTATATAGTCACGATTTTTATTTTGGTAGAGCTATTTTATTTGTCTTTATTAACTCTATATTATGTTAACTCTTTTATAATTCTTTTATCTTTTTTGATTCTTTTTGTTTGTTTGTTTCTTTATCTTTTAAAAGGCAATAAACTAATTTTTGTTTTTTTACAAATATTTCTCGGAATGCAATATAAGAAGTGTATACACTTTCCGTTGGCGATCCTGAAAAATAAATAATTTTGTGTTCTCCAAACACCGTATCGGTTGTAACATTCCATATTCATTGCGTTTCCATTCGTAAGAGTGCTTATGCAATATCCCACTGTACTATTTATATTGGAGCGGGCGGCGGGGTCAGTCGATCGCAGAATTATGTAAAGTGTTTGGTCATTACGGACATCACACAAACGGCTTAATCCTAACATTGCAGAAGGTAGAAGACAGAGTATTCTTGATACTTGTTACTTCAAATGAAATCGGTTTTCGAAGCATTATATAAGGATTTCTAACTTGCCTTATCACCGTAAGAATACTGCTCGAGAAAACCTGCACATCTTAGAATTCTCCATATTCCTGATATTCCTAATAAACCTGACGAATGATAGGAGGAAACTCGTACCCAATAGGGGAATGGTAAAAAAATTATATTCACTTATAGTACCAATGATCAAAATATATCAGTCCACATATATTTATCCCGCCACGTGTAAGTTACAGGGTTGTGGGTAGTTTTATTAAGAATTACAATTATTTATTTACACTACCCTCAAGTTCTCTATCTGCATGGTAATACTGATCTGTTTGTACTGGGGTTGGACGCAGATAGTTATTTCTCCTCGCTTGTGTTCTAGCGTGTCTTGTTTCTCGGCATTTGTTTTTACCAATAACTTTAAATCATTCCAGTCAAGAGATGAACATCTAAAGCTAAAGATTAATTTGCCAGCATTTCTTTCCTTACTTTTAACGTTATAGTTTTTTTCTTATATTCATTCTTTCTTATTGCGTAATGTAACTTTGGTTAATTAATCTTTGTGTTTCAAAACCGAGTCGGTTAATAAATTGAATTTATCATTGGTTTTTGTTTTTGTAATTGCAAAATGATGTTCAATCTTTTCAATATTTTTTTCAGGACTTGTTCAATATTAATTTTTAAGTAAGTATATAGCAAGGTTTCAACAACTATCGTACTAACGCTTAGCTAAGTAAACATCCTTGTCGGATGATCGGCCGATATTATGCAAATCGTATTATTATTCATCTTGTTTTTACAAAGGGCTGTTCCGACGTAACCTAATCTACACTTCGGGAACTTTACCAAGTTATATTTACCGTTTAGTTCTACTCCATTAAAGTAATTTTCGACCTTATGATCATGGGATAGGATTGTCATTTTTGTTTGTTATGTTTTTATGGTGTCGATTGCAAGTTTGTGATTAGTAATACGCTACTCGCTCATAGATGGCGCCGATGGCTATGCAAATTTTGGAAACGAAATTTCCAATGAAAAATTGGGGACGCGCAGGAAATCTGATTGACAAAACATCTGTAAGTTATTCTAAGTTATTATAATGTAATAAGATTAAGGTGTGCTTCCTTATTCCATAATGTCTCTTTGATGTGGGGATAACGCTCCTTGCGGGTGGATGTGATGTTGAAATTGAAATGAATTTAATTGCTTCTGGGGTTTAGTTATTTTTGATACAAGCTTTTTCTTAACTTGGTATATATGTTTATCCGGTTACCTTGCGACTGAATTTTAGACCACCTTTAACCGAATCAGCTAAAATTTGGTATACACGCTTATTCTGAACAATGTATACTCAGTTTATGTGACGTCATTCTAATTCTAATATGGCGGATCATGCAAGATGGCGGACTTGTTATTTTTTCTGCACTACCACACTATGGGTATCAAATGAAAGGGCTTGCTAAGGGGCTACGAAGGCTTTCTTATTTGTAAGGCTACATAAAAGCTTGTTTTTAAAAAAAAGTTAACATTAATTTATTTGTGACTATTTTTGTGCCTGTGTACTTGCGCTGTTGTTAGAATTTCCAATTCCCAAATTATCTGCTGGACAAGCGTTTCTTCTGTTTGTATGATACGGTCATAGACTGCCATGCTAACCAAACGCGTAGACACAAGTCACTCATTGGAGTAATTTTCAGAGAATTTAAGTACCTACCTAATTTTTTCCTTCACCGCTCAAACAATGCCATTAATTAAAAATTAGCTAAGTATTTATAAATTAAACAGACAGAAAAGCTGATCTATCCGTCTTTTCGAAGCGACGGATAAAATTACCGGTTAACTAACTGTAAGATAATTTAATCTATAGCCCCGTTCAAATATTAATCTTGATATTCAAACGATTACTACTTCGCTTAATTTGTTGGTGGCGATGGCTGATGTGCGTTACGTTACACGTTATGTATATAATTTCAATCTCCATAATATCCATCTCCATCTCCACATCCAATCTCCATATCCCCAATACCGCGGCACCGTTCCCATGCAAGGTTCACCTGACAATTGTATGCAGGTCGCGAACTGGGGGCGTGAGAGTGAAATTAACGCAAATTCCACAGACGTACCTACGAGTACATGACCAGTGTAAGTACAGTCCAGAGGCTAGTGAACATGATTTTTGTGATGGGGGTCGTGGGTTCGATTACCGAAACGAACAAACATTTGCGTGATGAGTATAAGCGATTGTTTTGTTTGTTCTCTGCCTGTGTTTAAAATCCCACGCCTATTTTCGACACTGGTAGGATTATTAATTATTTCTACCGGCTAAGGTCTAACTAATCTATTTCGCTTTGTCTACTATCACCGCAGTCGTTTTACCAGTTCGTCTATTATAAATACTTTCGACCTGATATTCTTTAAGCACGTCACTCATTTGTTTCAAGTATGTACTCTTAGCTCTACCTGATCCGACTACATTCAAATCAGCTTTATTTAAATACCGATACGTTCTCAGTATTATAAAACGTAAAGTATGTTTTCTAACTTAGATCTCAAACTTAAGCCCTAACAATAATTAGAATAGACATAAGTAATATTTCAAAGTAGTCTGCTTATTTCCATTTCTATTTCATTGGCAGATATCACCTTTCCTGCCAACCTAAATCAGACTCTATTGTTAAGGCTCAAGGTCTATTTTAATAATGTAATCGGTAAAATATGAATAGTTGCGAGGTCAGTGCATCGCAATATTGTTGAATATAAATCAATGCTCGGCAAACCCTAGCGACTTGTGGTGCTTTGTAGTGGCGGCATTGTTAAATTAATAATATTAATATACTTTATTGTACACCACAATACATCATAGATAATAAAATAACAATAAACGAAACAAGTGTACAAAAGGTCTTAGGTACACTTTGTCCGACCTATATGTGTGTACGAGAATACTTCAAATCCTCATTGCTAGGAAGACATTTTGTCATAAATATCGGGGAAAATTGTGGTCTCGCTTGACCTCTTATTTTACTTTTTGTTCACGGTACTATTTTAAAACTGCATTTTAATGAATATGATCTAAGCTTTACATAGATATTAGATATTATTGAACACCGAAAGGAATAAAATAAAATGTTAAAAGGAAAAATTTTCATTCTTATACAGATTTCTAATATAAATGTCTTGTTTTTACTCTGATCAAGAACCAAACTGACCACACATTTCATGTAAAACATTCCAGTAATGTTACAAAAAACGTTTGTTAGTTTTGAGTCGTTTGTGGCATGAAGCAATTTGCTTCCCGCCATTACTTAATGTACATAATTTAATATCTACATCTTTAAATCTTAGTTAAATATTTTCGACCCATAACAGTTTATTAAAGATTTCTAAATAACATATACATAACTGCACTAATATTTTTACTATTTTCACGTGACTACAAAACTTATTTTTTCTATAAGTATACGCAGAAGACTTACTACAGCGCCATCTAGTAAAGCTTAGCATAACTAAACGTTATCGCTGCAACAGTTCTACTACTTTTACAGAGATGGCGCTAGCAGTCACATTACATGTAACTTAATTATTTCACTTCTATTAAATTGTATTTCAGTTACAGTGTATTTCTATAAGATAATTAATGATTTTCGTCACTTGTTTCAGATACTATGCGCAAGAAAACTGGTTAAGTAAAATTTTAATATTATTAATAATCTCGTAATTATTTTCCGTCGAATGGTCCTTATTTAGAATTTAGAATAAAGTGTAAACTCTATATATAACTCTATACTATTTATGTAACGAAAGCTATCTAAAATGTAAAATATTCTTGACACTAGTGATTTTATCTTATTGTTCAAAGTTTATTATATTTACTGTAGGGATCTTCTCCTGTAGACATTTTTTTGATTCATTACGGACATGATTTTGACTAGATTTAAATTTTTTATTACTGTGTATATTTCCTCTAGGCTTACCTGTTATGATTCTTACAAAATATCTTAACATATTCAAAATCAATGGATTATTTTCGCAAACCGACAAAAATTTTGCTTTTCTGATATAGGTTACTATTACGTCGTAAGATAGTAAAAATGCAAATAAAAACCCTTCAATAGAAACCCATAACACGGTCAATTTACAATCGACAATAACAATAATGTGCTTAACCCTTTAATGCCACGAATTACACTTTTAATTTCTTCAGACAACGATTAGCTACGGGAGGGTTGGTGCCTAACGGGCCGACAAATTCTTTTGTCTACCATAAAAGATATTAAAGTTTACCTTGAGAAAGAAACATGGCGACTGCTCTTTATATCGTTTTGGGAATTTTCTCTTATTTTTAATTTTTTTTGTACATCAGAATGTTTCAAGTATTTAATATACATAAATATAGTATACATAGCCTTTTGTAAGATTGTCGAAAGTACATAAATTATTATAGGATTTAAAAAAAAAGAAAAAATCAAATGCGTACTGACGTATTTTTTTTTAATAATAAAAAGTCTTGCACTGCAAGTTCTACTATAATAGTTTAATATACATATGTATGTAGTTATACGATGAGGTTAGCAATAGTAACTTCATTCAGTGTAATTCGTTAGTTAGAGAGGCTGTATCCTAGAGGCAGGCTTTCAGGCAGGTTAGCAGTGCATCAGTATGAGCGGCGGCGCCTCCATTTACATATAAATTGTGTCTTCAACTCCACTCCGTCTGCGCCTTGGAGTTAGGCCGCGTTCACACTGAGGTGAAATATTAGATTAAGCCTATTCCTTATATACGTACATTGTGAGATACCTTTATGTTTGATTTAATTATAACATAGAAATGTCATAATAAGTGGTTGCTAAGAGTTTTTTACTTGGAGCAAACGTTAGATATTGTCTGATGTGAACTCTCAGAAACCCTCCTGTTTATAGGAGAGTGATAAATGTAGGTCTGAAAATATAAAGTAATTTGGTACTCGATGCTATCTACCTACTCCTTTAAGGGCCTGGTTTGATGGTATAATACAATAACTACACTGTATAAAATATATTTTCTAATATAGGATGCATATAAGATAGTTTTGGAAAATGTATTAGAATATAATATGTAGGTATATGAAAATGAAAATAACAAGGTTTATATTTGTATATAGTTATTTTAAAAACGTAACTGATATTTTAACGTCGTGCCTATTTTCAAAATTACCTATATCTTCTTAATATTATAAAGCTGAAGAGTTTGTTTGGTTGAACGCGCTAATCTAAGGAACTACTGATTCGAATTGAAAAAATTTTTTTGTGTTGAATGGTCCATTTATTAGAGAGGCTGTACGCTATATAATATCACGCCATGACTTACAGGAATGGACCAGCAATGACAAATGTTGCAAAAACGGGAAAATATTGATTTCCACGCGGGCGAAGCCGCGAGCACAGCTAGTT
>DWGJ01003242.1:0-13800 GCA_018246895.1 Aspitha aspitha aspitha | reverse complement strand
AGGTTTCTGAGTTGGTACGACCAATTTTCGACAGATGGCGCCACTGTCATTCCAATGAATTTATTTTAGTTGGTGGCATAGCAACGCGCGCAGGGTACATCTAGTAAATAAATAAATCTCCCTAATAAAATAAATAAACCCGACAATTTTCAACATCTGTGCAAACTATGTACATATCTAAATAATATTCAGTTACGAATATCAAGTTCGTAACAGCAGCGTCCTCTTAAATCGTAGAACTTCGTAGCAAAAATCGTAGCTCTAACGCTAGTACGAGTAGCACATACTCGTAAAACGCTACACTGACTAATTGTGATCCATAAAATGCTACAACTAAAATTTTCTCCAATTGTCAGTGCAGGGCGTGTTTAGTACAGCTAATTAAATGTATCATACAGGCATTAAGAAATGGTAAAATATAAGTTTTCGTTCAAACGAATTACATTTAGTACTTATATAACCAATCTAAATGCGGCCTGCATTTTTAAGAGAGCCAAGCAGATCGGAATCCATACAAAGCGAAACTGAACAAACTATGTAGATCAAGTTGTAGATTATAGGCAATGTTGTTTACGTAATGATTGCGTGAAGTTCTAATCATTCCATGCGAACTATAATTTGGCCTTTCCTAACTATCAAAGTAGTTCTGTTCACAAATAAAACAGTTACTTAATATTAACATTTGTCAACGTGATGTCGTAAATACGCAAATAAATGTACATATATAATGTGAAGAGTAAACTTTATAGGGCCCAATATTTGGACCCTGGAAACAAAGGTTGACCTTTCATGAAGCGTATATAAATGCGGGGTTTGGCTTCGCAATTATATGGGCTCGTAGCGTGTTGGTACTGTCGGCATTTTGAAATTAGAACTTTTCATGTAACGCATTTTATTTTTGTTTTGCACACACGTATTTTACTCAAATACTCTGAATAAACAGCGGAAGTATCAATATTGCACGCACGCAGTTGTGGAATATGCCGGAACCCGAAAAACGTATTTACATTGCAATTTGTGTACTGAAAATTGCGTTATAAATAGGTATGTATAGGTATATTTGTTTTGCACATCAAATTATATAATGATTTAAAGGCGGATTCTTGTTGGTCCAGTGCTGCTTGATGTAAGGGTAAGTGATCAGCTCGTGTGTTGGTTTATATGTCGCCCTTTCAATCTCCTGAGGTCGATCGTAATAGCTTCAAGCATTATTTTAAATGCCCCAAATAACCTTTTTGCCACTAACGCTCATACATGAATACATGCAACCTCTCAATGATGCTTCAATATATAGAATGCTTGCACACTTTCAGAGCGTAGTTTTGTAACGTTGTATACATAAAAGAAAACAATTCGAACGAATTATTCGGAAAATTGAAATTACATTTAAAAATGTCATCAACTGTACAGTGGGTTCGCATGGGTATACGCAAATATTGCTGTACAGAGATAGAGGTAATGAAGGCAATTGAATATAAAAGTGTACTTAACAGTCTTTTAGTTTTGAAACCAATCAAAATATCCACTGAGACGGAATATTCGTACATATACGATAGGTACTTCAGTTCATTCTTGAATCAAATTGTTCAGGAATCGAGCTCATTTTCTTTGTTTTCCGCTATGGGCACAAGAAATAGTAGAAACCATATACAACGAAGTGGAAAAATTCAATTTTAGTTTTAGTTATAGAACGTAATATCCCGATATTGACGGGAAATGGAAAACTATATTTATCTTTTATCTATCCTTGTTTACCTGTCCGGGATTACACGGGCGTTGCACTTTTCTGTCCGTACAGTTTACCATCATCTTTTTAATCCCTAAATAGATTTTTTCCACCATAATTCACAATTCTGTCTTGTTGATTAAAATTAATGGCTTTCCAAAGTAAATACTCTTTACTCTGAAGTCTTCATATCAAGTGAAGTCAGTACTCGCTAGTATAAAGTATTAATATCAAATGAATTCGTAACAATCTTGCACGCACGCTTTGCTTACTCTTACCGCGTTCTTGTGAATTTTCAGAATATGTGAAGATTGGTAATATATTCTGAAATTTCTTATTTAACACAGACAACAGTTAGGTGGGCGAGCTGTTTACTCACTATACGTACATAGTACCAATGAAAAAATTCGAGAAAAAAATTACCACTCGTACTCGTATACGAAAGCCGTGTTGTGGTTGTGTGTGCGTTACTTTTTTGCCAACCGTACGCATCTGCGGGATTGAGCCACGATTTCATGAAATTTGAGGCCCGTGCGATATTTTATTCATGTACTAACACAATGGAGGTTGTAATTGGCTAATGAGTGCGGTCGTTTGCGTACTTCTGTCACGCAACTCTTCCGATTACTGATGAGGTTCCAGTGTTTTCGTTTTTTTTGTTAATTGAATGTTGAACGTATTTAAATTAGTTGTACTTTCTGCTTTTATTTGCTTAATGCGTTGTATTCGTAATACGTATGTTATGAGTGGGTGTATTAATTTCGTTGCTTTACGGTTCATGGATTCAAAAACTCTTTTATTTGCATAAAAATTCTGATATAGAGTTAGATACTTAGACATAGACTAGATATAGAAATTCTAAAGAAGTTTTATTTAATATCCTTATGTCTTTTATGTTTATTTTCAAGGTGAGGTATTACAACATAATAATTTTACAGAATCATTCGTTGTGTAGGTGTTATTAGTGTCGTTAGTGCTAGAATCATTAGGTATTGCCTGACTATTGTGCTGCTACTCTTATTAATTGTATCCTTCATCAACTTTGTAAGAGATTGTAAGCAGTTAAGGATCTAATTAGGCAACAGACTAATATCCTAGTTGAGTCGGGAACCATTCGGCCAAGTATTCCTCAGTTCCCACAGTGTTTTTGTTACTGAAATTTTCAGTTTTTGAACAGTTACAATGATGTTTAGTTCCACTTTTCGCAGTCGATATTTTGCTAAATTCTCGAAACTAGTGTAAACTAGACAATTAGAAACTAGTCAGGGTTGAGAATTAAAATATAATTGTTGATTATTTTCGATGATGGTTTTTTAACCCTTTTATTGGTCCACTGCTGGACCGGGTCTCCTCTCGTAGTGAAAGAGTTTTGCTTAATTATATTTAAGGACATCAAAATCTAGTGAATTATGTATCTACTGCGGACCATTTATATAATTGGAGGAAGCAATCAGAAGAAAACGTTGAAATTGGCAAATCGCAAAGAAATCGTGTTCCGTCATGACAATGCGAAGCTCGATACATTCGCAACTCATGCGGTATTATTGGATCTTCGCTGGGGAGTGATATCTCGTGACTGTCGGTACATGTGAATAGAAACACTAAAAATATATGTAATATATCAGTTGTCTGATCGCCATAGCCGAGATTCGAGCTTCTAATTTGATCGCTTCCCGCCTGACCATGGCACGTTTGCTGCGGCAAAAATTTACGCGGTTCTTACGGTGACATATATGTATGTATTATAAGAGTATAGTATAGTGTTACATATATGTATGTATTATAAGACTAGCATCAGATAACTAAAGGTTTATCAGGGCCGTCGCTAGTGGAAACCCATAGTTTCGTCCAATACTTATGAGAAATAGACAGGGGTGAATAGGCTATAAGGGGCAATAGGAAGTAGGGGAATAGACTAACTAGAAACTAGAAATGATAGTCGTTTATTTGCACAACTAGGGGTAGGTAATTTACGGTTAAAGAATAATCTAAGGAAACCTAAAAATTTTACACAAACATTCAGTTCAGTTCATATTATGCCTGTCACTGCGTATAAATTAGAGATACACAATTAGAGTAGAATTATCAACCTTATGAGTAGTAATAACATATATTTAAGTTACATACAGAAAATACTTTCCACTAGAGAATGCTATATATTCACCATTGGAATATACAATTTTATGCAGTACTATTAAAAGTATAGTTTTAAAAGTTTGTCTCATTTTCTGTTGTTTTATATAGGTAATCCTAATGACATAGACGTTGTCTGTCTGTACGTAGTCAACGCGATATTACTACATACATTATCAAATGTTATCTCACAGTCCCCCGAGGTTTAGGGGCTAATCTAACACGATGTGAGCCATAAGTAGGCTCTGCTTGATGGATTACGGGGTAATCGTATTAACTGTGCCCTGTTTACTTCTCCATTAAAGTAGATCATATACTATTATGAACACGGCTTTATAAACTTCTTTTTAATGTCACAAATTTGTAATTAGGAGCAGAAATTTATTAATTAGAGGAGCTATGAAGCTAGTCCCGATAAATGCTATTATACGGATTGTTAGAAGTTCTACGATAGTTATGTAACGTTATGAAATACTTCATTATTATGGTAAGGAATATTACGAGGTAATAAGAAGCAAATTTTAATATGGATATTCTACTATTTAATATACAATACTACCTATTATATTCCTGCAATTTAAAGTAAGCGGGGATTAACATCCGTTCGTAATTAAAGTAAATATAACGATAAAAGCAAGTAGCAAATTTTATTGAAGCTAATGTAATTTGTAAAACTTAATATAGTTAATGAAACTTAACATAATTGTAGTATTGTCAATCATTTTGGACAAATTCGTAAAACTCAATATAAACGGTGTACTTTAACATATTTATAGCATTGTTAATCATTTTGGGCAAATTCTTAAAACTTAATATAGTTAATGTACCTTAACATAATTGTAACACTGTTAATGCTCTTGGAAAACTTATCATCAACGAACCAATGAAAACAGACTTTGTTTTTCCTAACATATTATAAATTGTTTCCAATTTACTTAGCTCAGGACGCGCTAAAGAAGACTTATACTTTTTTTACATTTTCAAAGTGAATGACTTAAGAAACAACTCACTAACTTCGTTGCGAACCCTCAGAATCAAGATCAAACGTGCGACGCTCATTAAAATCTCAAAAAGAGACGTCTTGTTAATTACTCTAATTTATTTCCTCGCAAAACGTATAACCGATTTCTTTTTGTTACAGAGAAAATGCTAAGCAGAAAACGGCATAGGAAGAGACGGACGAAGATTTTCCTGCAATGGTGGAACTAAGGGAAAATGTGACCTAACGCGGACATTATAGAGTTGAAAATGGCGTGGAAGCTTCGCTCGATGATGGGCAGAGCTTCTAACAGGGATTTCCTAGTGATTGTTCTCGTTTTGTGTAAGACTATAGTGTGTGACAGTCAGTGCCCGAAATATGCCGAGAAACCGCTGGAGACGAGGGTTCAAGACGCATCGATAGTTTTTAGGGCAGTTGTTGTAGAAACGCATTATCTGGTAAGTATTTTTTGAGCTTTCGTTAGCCATGAACAGTAGAACACGTCGTCGAATTATAACACGCATCAGTAATTCAATGCGTCTTAAATATAAATGTAATAAACGGGAAGCCGTTTCAGAAATCGCTGTATAACGATTGAGCACATCTGCATTACATTTTGTATCCGCTCAGCCGTGTACTCATTAGTGGATGAAATGAATTACCTTCGCGATTCATTTGGGTGCCTCCCATCTCTCTCTATTGGAGAGTAGGCGATAGGCGATCAACAGTTTCGCAATTAAAACCGAATTAAAACTGTTCACAAAGTTTTTTACGAGAAGCAACGGTCACAAGTGACCACTGCCGTGTAGATATATCTGCAATCAAACTCGAATGGGACTACAGAAATGGGACTGTTAGTACCTACAAATTAGTTAGCGATACTTCGTAAGAATATTCGCCTGTATAGTATTTTTTGGTAAAGACTGCGGGAGTAGCATTAATTATTAGTAACGTTAGTATAGTCAGTGTTTGTCAGCATAATTGAATTAGATATTTGTTAGTATCCGTGTTCGTAAATGTTGGTAGCAGACGCGTGACGCTTGAGGATTGGGATGGTCGCTTCAAGAAATCGATTACAAAGGTTATTGACACCGAGAATTAAGCTAATACTGATAAAAATATTCTTAATAAAGCACATTATTAATTCACTAAACTAATTCACACGATTAGTCGCATTCCTACAGTCCTATATGAGGTCACAAAAGGGCGGTAGCGGTTGCTTGTGACTGATTGCTCATAAAAAACTTCCTTAATACTTTTATGAGTCATCTATATAAAATTTTAAATGTCGAAATGTGGGATATATAATCTGAATCAATAATATTCGATACATTTTTAGATATAGATTATAACGTCACATTATAATCGTACTTGTAACATCGTGGTCAATCAAAAGAAAATCGCAACCGCACGCGCAGTGAAACGTGTCACTTATAGAAAATCAATATAAATATCTCCACTCCAATGCAAATGCAATCAAGGTGCGATCATTTCAGCGTGAAATTATTTCCAATGAGCGTGGATTATTGTTCGCGTAATACAATAAAATACAACGCAACACCGCAATAAAACAACAATTGCCGAACGATTATAGATTCGAGTTCGCAAAGCAGACCGCTAGTGTCGTTGTACTACCATAATATTGTCAAACAATTACTCTGTGTTGATAGTTTTGGTCCATAGAACAAATCTATTCATACAATTAACACAAGCCAAAAAGTAGTTTTCAAATTTTTGTCTGCCTGCTTTATCGCAAAAATTACTGGACGGATTTTAATGAAACTGTTTTTGTTATATAGCTATTAGTCCTCGGCTATAATTTATTTTGAAGAGCGGAATATGTGATTGAAATTTTTATGCGGTTGGTACGAAATTCGCCGGGTCAGCTACTAATGTTATAATATAAATGCGAGCGTTTGCCTCTCCATCGCAACGGATAGATAAGATTTTTGCTATGGAGATAGTTGAAAGGCTGGATAATGACATAGACTGCTTTTTTCGAATTAGTTTATGCAATTATTAATGAAAATAATTACTTCCACTTAATTAATTCTAACGTTATCATTAATATTAAGTATTAATCAACACCAATTATGGATTATCCCTTAATATCAAACGGAGTACGTGTTCGTTTGTTAATTTTGTAGCCTACATTGACGTGATACATATATTCATACATTTAATTAGTTTATACCGTTGACCGGTTAATTAAACCTGTTATAACCGGGTTGAGGCAGAACAATAATCCGTGCCCAGTGCAAATAATTTAATGCAAAACTGAATCCATACTGATTACATTTGCATGAAATTCTACCATCCCCATAATATATGACTGCCTTCCATTTTAAACATTTTATATTTTCTCTTTTAAATTTCTGTATGCGCACAGGTTTAAATCAGACAGATTTTCCTCAAAGGTCGAGAGGCCTGAGAGGCTATTCGTAATTCGGAAATTTTAAAATTATTTACAGTCCAATTTTTAAGCCAATCTAAAAAAAAAGAATAACAATTTCAACAAAAGTAGTCTAACCAAAAAGCTGCAATTCTATCGCATAGTAGCGCTTTTAGCCACAACTGCTTCACATTAAATACTAATGTGAGTAAATGCCATTTATACCTATCATATTATATAATTAGTCCGTTTCATTACAAATAAATGGCTGAGGATTATTATTTCCCAACGGCTGGGTGCCCATAACTGGTACAATTTTAATCGTTCACTGGCTTACGCTAATTGGGTCATTGTGTAACCTAATTAATCTGGCTTAACGTGTATACTATGTGAGATTTAAAAGAACTAAGTGAGTAAACTCGTGACATATTAGATCTTTTTTATTTGGTTGGGTCTTTACGCGTAAACCCTTCTTGCTTTTTTTTATTCCTTTACGGAATTACATGATGCACACCCTTCTGCCGTTTGGACGATAGCATTACAAGATAGAATGTACATTTTGAAATAATATAAAGCAATAAAACTGCCACGATTTTAAATTTTCTTTAACGTTCAGTAAGTGTACTTATAACAACGGAAGCAACTACTGATGTTATCGACTTCCTTATCCAACATGGCCGTACTGCAAACCACTTTATACTAAGTGGTCACGGTATACTCGGCTTACAATAAATATACATGTAGTTTACAATCATCCAGTTAATTGATCTTGCTTTCTGAATAAAATATGCAATTCAAATTGTAATTGCATTACGTAAACTGAAAACACACCCTACATATAATAGATAATTTTCGCGTCAAAATACGTGAATTAAAACCTTGTTAAAGACAACATATCGCTTGTGTTGTATGTTTAAATTCATTAATGCACAAAACTTTATAAAATGCTTGAAACAGTGTGCAAGTCTCTTAATATAAACTGACTCAATAACGGTTTTTACGGCTTATTGAGAGTAAAATTAAATGGGAATGATTCCGAGGGATTGTCTTTTCCTTATTATTCTGAAATGAACTTTACCAGAACTTCCACTTTACCTGCTTCAATATTACTTGTAAGCTCTCAAACGAGACTTGAGGTTAAGTAACTGTTCTTAGAAAAGGAAAATGTATTTGGATTGATATTCCATATCTTACTACGTCTATATGGTTGAATTAAATGTTCTGAATCAGGTTTCGATAACAGTGGGATGTAGTCCTTTGTAAGTCCCACGCGTGGTCACGAGTGTCTCCCACAACCTCAACCATCCCAACCTCTGTCTAGGACGGCGTGTGACAACAGATATTGTCCTTCCCTCTATCGACATAAAACCCGGGAATCCTTTTATATCTCACAGCAGTAGAAAAAGTAGCTGTATTTTAGTTCAGCTACAGGGACGATAGACCTACCAATGTTATTTCAATCGATCATTCATTAATACTTCAACCTAACTGTTACAGTTCCTCGATAGAGTATTATTCGTTTTTCATTTTTATCATTCAATATTGATTCATGGAAACGCTTTCTTAGCCTTTCTCCTATTCACCTAACTTCCGCGACTGTTATTAATCGAACTTCCATTTTACTTCTATTCTCTTCGCTCTTCGGAATTTTATTACCGAGTGCAGATGTAAAAGGTGATAAATGTCTGCGATTCGTTTTAAATACTTTATCTTAGAAAGATGTTCATTAAAAGATTGAAATGAAATTTAAATTCTCGCTTACAATAATACACCTACTTAATTTATGTGAAAGTTATTAACAGCATTAAAATTTGCTTTAAATATATGTGACTGGAAAACTATAATTAAAGTCTATTTCATCATGAAACACAAAAATGTATAGGTATGTGTGTGTATCTAGAAATTTGCATACGTAGTTTATCAGTTTGTTGTGCACTTAGAAACAGAAAGGGATTTGACAAAGCAATTGAAATGCTTTATTCAATATTACTTGCATTCGACGTAAGCGAATAGAGTAACAAATTCAGTGTAGAGACAACGGAATAGTCGACACTAGAAGGCCTTAAGGTTTGTTCATGTAAGACGAACCTCATAATGCACATTTGAATACACGGATAAGATGAGTACGTATTTCATATATGCCAGGAAAATTAAACAAGCAGGTGTTGTACAACGTTTTGAACCCAGACTATTTTCAACGTCCTTTCTCAAGTCAAGATTCAGTCATACAACCACCACTAGCTATTCGAATGGCTATAGTTTAATGTTTGTATCGTCGCATCGTTTGCAATCAGCCATTGTATCGCAACTACAACGATATATTTAACCCCAACTAAACGAGCCTATAGATTTAAGACAAACTCGGTCCTAAACTAGATATTGGCACTCAACCAAGCGACAGGCTAACGGCCTATTCCGCCCAGCAATAACATGACAAAATAAACTTTAGTGCTTACCACGAAGACATTTCCCCTCACATGACTCGTATTTGGCAAAAGCTAATTAGGTTTGTTGTAAAACTTTCATCAAGCACTGTATCACATTAGTCACATAAATAAGATACTAATGATGGCATTTGACATATAACTTTTTCATCCTTGATAGTCAAGTATTTGGCCTCAAATCCGCTGGTTTGGAAGTGAGTTTGAAACCTACGATGTAGCACGTTTACCCAAGAAATAAAAATCTTGTTTTCAAAGTCTCAAGTCTCGTTGATAAATGTTTGCCATGTGCAATATAAATGAGACAGAATAGTCGAACGGTTTTTAATGAAAAGAGATAACTTGCAGTTTTGAGTAAACTCTGTGTAATTTTTACAGGTATTAATCTAACATAAATAACGTAAGTCTCTTATAAATCGGACTATATTTATTAACTCTTATTTATTGGCTAGTCGCAAACGGATTTCGCTGGCACAACGTCATTTATTTGGGACTTTAGAGAAGCCATCTATTCAAGTATTATCACTAGCAGTAGTGTACGAGTATATCTGGTCAGACTGTCCATACAAATATGTAACAGTAAGGAAACCTATTAGCCAAATTTCAGTCTAACAGCTTCAGTCAACGTGAGTTTTAATATTGATTGCAAAATTTCAGGACATATATACAAGTGAAGCTTTTAAAACGAGTGTCGAATATATATCCCGCTGTCAAAGAGTACTAAAAAAGTCTTTTTCAAAGCAATTTTCTTTAAAAGCGTTTCATTTTTTTTGTTCTACTATCGTAATAATTTTCATAATTTATTACACCTTAGTTGGAAAGTTAGAAGGGTCGACGACATTTTATATACTTTTTACGACTTTAGAAGCGTATACCTCATCACCTATTGTCTTGAATAAAAAGTTATTTAGAAATTTCTATATCATAGTAGTGGACCTGACCACGCGTTGCCATGGTTACATTATGTCATATTATGTAGATATTTTTATTACGCCCAGACCCAGAACAAACAAATGTGCTCATCACACAAATGTTTGTTCTGGGTGGGAATTGTACCCACGACCTCTGGTTTTGCAGTCAGGGTCACTAACCACGCGACCACGAGGCCAGTCATATCACGTGTCACTATGTTCGTTTGCGCTAATCTTCGAAACTACTGAACCAATTTAAATGACATTTAGTAGATATTTATTGTTTGGTCCAACTTCAAAGATAAGATAGTTTTTATCTCGATAATGATCTATTTTTTATTGCAGTCAATTTTTTCTTTAGAGGACTACTATTACTATTATAAATAACCGAAAAGCCTCCAGGTCACATTCGCGAATATTTCACAGAACTTTATTCACCCGCAATTCCAAACATTCGTGGAAAAAGGTGTCACAAAGGATGTATATCTGTCGCAATGTGCCCGCGTTAATCTAAAGCAATTAAGTTTGAGTACTGTTTCGGTGTGTCGGGTTATAAATACGAGCCATCGTTTACATTTACAAGGGTCGTATTAATCGTGGTTATTCTGACTTGCTTTTACAAGGTCAGTGGGATTTTTTATTTTAATAGAGCAGCAAACGAATAGGCAACAGTCAGAAGTGACCGCTACCGCCCATGGACATCTGTAACCGACTCCTAATAGGGCTGTAGGGACTGTCAATGTGAATTGAGTTAGTAGAAGTTGTTATTAAGAATTAGTTGGCGAGGTATTTAGTAAAAGGACTTTTATGGTGGATGGAGAAAGATGAAATATTAGCAGTGTTAGGATAGTGGTTTGAAATTTAACTTTCGACTGCCCAAATGCCTGATACTCATTACATTGTCACTTGCTGATGAAAAACAATATTACGAGTAAACCCCAATCTATAATTCTCCTTAAGGTTTCCTAGGGGTGTGAAGTTTGATAACCATCAGTTGATCAGCGCTATATATCTCAATGCTTTTTATGAAATAAAACCAGTGTCCACTACTCAAACGATAAAGACCTCGATAGATAGATCTTTCTTAAAAGTTTACCTGAATAATCGGAATTTAAAATGTTATTTAATGATGCTTTTATTTCTTACTTATTCATTTTATTGTTATTTAGAACAGTCCTTCTTTTATAGATCAGAGAATGCTGATCAGTATTAGTCACTGCAGTCAAAATGTGTAGTCAAAGTCGGTGGCTGCGTAACTTACGGCACAAATATGTACTGGAGACACCAGTAATGGGGCTAACATTTTTTTTTATTTGTTTCGCTGCTATACATAAATTAATTTCGCAGGAAGGGAGAACTTACCAAACGTAGATCCGATATTTGATACGTACTAAGTGTCTGGCAAGTTCTCCCGGGAATATTTTACACATTATACTGTAATGATACATATATATGATATGATAATAATGAAAAGTGATATACAGGGCATATAATGTACCTATATATGGTTATTTGATACTAATCTTATCCTGATTATGGTACATTAAAGTTATTATAGTAAACTTTTTTTTTAATTATTATATATTATACATATATATAAATTATTATATATTTTTTCTATTTCTTTCTTTTTCTTTTTTTTATATATATATATTTTTTATTATTTAATTTTTTTTTCTTCTTTTTATTTATTACTATTATATATATATTTTTTAAGAGATTACTGTTATGAGACAACTGTTCGTTATTGTGATATTGACATATATGATATTTGGATGACTTATTCCTAATGATATATACGGCATATACATATACATGTATGTGGCTAACATTAGGTATCTAGCTTACTTCGGTTACGCACTAATCGGTTACCCCACTAGCCCACGATGCTATTAAGGGCTGGAGAACGCTTCGTAAGCTCAACGATCGAGATCATACCCTTTAGATAGCGCCATAAATACTGCTGCGTGAGCACTCATTTTTGCTGTATCAGGTGGAAAGTGTCGTGTTCCGTAAGGAACTAAAAGGGACGTGGAAAATATTAATTCGGGTTGGTTCATAACGTGCGAACTTCGTGCGACGCAGGGCTGTCACATTGCCTCGACGAAGATGTAGGTTGGAGTAAGCCAATTGAATTATTTATGTGCGTGACACGAAATTGGAGATGTTTGTAGTTTTTTTTATTAACACTATTCATAGCCTAATAGAGTTTTGCCGTATATCGGATGTAGAGATATTATAGAGTACATAATATTGTCTGAGGTGTGTGAAGTCTACCAATCCGCAATTGGCCCGGATGGTAGACTATGGCCTAAATCCCTCTCTCTATGAGAGGAGGCCCGGTCCAGCAGTGAACCATAACAAGGGTCGAACAACAATAACAACATATATCGTATGTTAAGAATTTTAATCCCAATTGACTTTTGACTGTTTCCATATAGGTATATATGTACGAATTGATTATTTATTGATTAAACATAATTATAACTACGTCTTATAATTACAAGAATTTGCCAACCCTATCGAATATAAGATAATGTTGTGTCCTTTCACATATTAAATATCAAGCCGCCTGTGGCTTCCTCGTGCCCCAATATTACGTAATTACGGTTTCTTGGAGTAGTTTCAGTCCTATTACAGGCTGTAAGATATAATAAAGATTTCTTAATAGCTATCACATAAGTATCTTCTGTCACCCTCTTACAATCTCTTGTCTCTTTTTAGCATTCAGTTCTAGTAGTTCAGTGTTAGTGTTCAAGTCTTCTGGAAGAGATCTTGAGATAGCGTAAAGGCTGCTTTGCATTTGAATTAATTTAAGTAATTAATATTATTTTGATCGATTTGTATCGCCTATTTTAATGTAAATTAGGGCTCCCAAAATGTCTAAATTTGTACGTAATTCGTTGCATGATCAAGAGGCAATACCCTTGAAGCTTGGTCAAGTGCCGCGGACAAATGCAAGCGTTGGAACAGACAGGGTTTCATTATCAGGGTGACCATTAAATCACAAAATTCTAAGGTATGCTACACGGTATTAAACGGCGGTTAGAAACAGAGATTTGAAACAGTGTAGACAGGTGTTTTATGTTAAACTAGCGGCCCGCCCCGGCTTCGCATGGGTATAAAACAGTATTTCTCCAGTATTTAATGGATGTAGGAGCTTAAAAAATGGAGTAACTTCTCCCGTTTTCCCAACATTTCCCTTCACTGCTCTGCTC
>DWGJ01003241.1:0-13801 GCA_018246895.1 Aspitha aspitha aspitha | reverse complement strand
CCTTGAAATCCTTGAAAAGAAAAATTGGGGATAACCACAACAGAAACCGGCTGGGATTTTGTTTGCATTACGGGTAATAAGCCTTGGTGGTAGCGGCCACATCATTCACAGAACCACATTTAGGTCGAACCTTTAGCGAACCTCAGTTTTCGTTACACAAACCACACGTTCTGACACAATACTAAAGAGGTACAACAATTTATTAAAACACACACATAAGTGATAATAATGTTATATTTAGTACTGCCATGAAGAATTAAATAAGAACTTAAACGCTTTATAACTATGTATTGTTAAATTTAGACATATTCATAGATTATCTTTCAAAAATAATGCCCCGTGAAGCAAAAACAATCAGTGCTTCATATAAATAATGGTAGGTGTATTGTATAAAATACACATGGTATTCAAGCAATCCAGGTAATAAAATTACAAGCTCATGTTGTATTAAAAAAAATAATAATTAGGTTTTTATTTAGATGCAGTTTTTAAGCTATGCTCATAAGATTATTTTTACTCCAACACTAACTAAACAGTAAACTACCTACTCGTAATGTGTGTTACTCAGTAGATGGCAATAAAAATACTTCACCCCATGTGTACCGGCAGACACGCGACGCCATACTGAGTGACCATTAGTACTAATTTAGCAGGAGAGCAATATTTACCAACGCCGTCGCTGCGTTCCTAAGAAATGCGATTACTCAATAGAACGGTCCTTACGCCATGCCATTGTCGTACATAAGAGCAGGTGAAATAGCGGTTAAAGAAGAATGATCAAGAATTCTGGGCAATTTACTTCAGAGATTAAATTCGCCTTATACAAGCTTACTTAATACTTAATGGTTATCTATAACTAAATCGGATTAGCTACTAAATACTGAACCAAAATCTAAGATCGTTTATGGCGAGAATGGTATTCGTCTGTTTATATCAGCTAGCGGTTGCTAATAATAATCTACAAAACTTGAGTATATATTCATAGTTACGCACCTATAATTTATTCGTAATTCGATATTAATTTATATAATGCTGAAACAAAGTTGGTTTCCTTCCAAAATAAGCAACTAGAAGTTTCAAGAATCAATTCATACATTTTTACAGTGATGGTTCCCAACAACGGCTTTGGGTTTCGTTGTGAAATCTGACAGGTGACGGGCGTCGGCCCACAATGGGTACGCCATCCTTATCGCTAAGAGGAAAATAAATGAGACTACTTTTTCCTACTTCACGAGCAAGTCACTCTGAATTTCATGTTCGGTTTCATTGTGTCAAGAGTACATCGTTTTACACCAAAAAATAACCTTAATACCTTTGTTTCTGTTCTCCAGACACGTTATGAATTTTTTACTGTTGCAATTCCGTGTCGTGTTTTCTGCACAATTTATGAAACATCGCGTTCGCATGCAATATGCGAACGCCGGCAACACGGCATCGATACTTAAACGTTGCTGTGTTTTACTCTTACTTTATTTACCTTGTTATTTCTATAATGCTCGTGTCAAACGGTCAGATTTATTGTTGTTAATCACGAAGGAGCTCCTCTTTAGAAATGTCACCGCCACTTTTTTACCGCTCACAATGGCAGTAGCTTGGGGAAAATTTCCAAGATAGCGTGAAGCCCAATCATTTTATTCGTTTGTGTTGAGATTTACGATCGATATTATCGTAAATGCTCACTATAAATGTATCAAGGCAGAACAATAAGTTGTGGATAAAGGATCTAGACACGAATGCTCAGCGAGTCGAAACAAATCCAGGCATGAACGCTTTTGTCGCGGCCTATGTACTACATAAAATTTCGACTTACATAACTTTAAAGCACAGACATACAAAAGTATAAACAGATAAAGAGCAGGGAACCCATTTAAGTATTGACGTTGATTTATGGTTATTACTCCGCTTCATTACGTTTCCCATTGAGAAACAAATGCCTGCTTACTATTCCGCTCACACCATGCCTATTTCTCGGTAATCTGAAATCTGGCCGACGATTTCAAAGTGCCATACACTTTGTTTGAATCGCGTCTGCTATCGGATTGTCGATAATTTTCTTAATAGGCCCCTTTGATGGACTTATGTGCCACCCACCCGTAAAACGCATAGCCTCGTTTATACTGCATACGAATGTTACATAGGGTTACCAAGGAACATGAGATGACAGAAATAATATACTATGATACTCATAGTAGGGTTGCTAACATCCTAAACAATCGAGCAAAATGCTTAATGGGTCTCCTTTCCAGATATTCTTCACAGAAAGCATTGCTGATTACTGCCAAAATATTCTTTGAAAAAAGAAATATTTATCTACAACAATGACTGAGATCTTTTTACTGTGGAAATGGTATGGAATAATCTGATATATAGATCGATTTAAGATTGCTCCTGTTGTAGGATGCCCTAGTATAATTTTATGGAATGGATGCCAATGTTGCCAAAAATCAATTCTGTATCGTCATTTCAAACTTTGCCAAGAAGTATTGGACGATTAAAATAATAGTAGAAAAAACTGACCTGTTCTTGAGTGGATTCTTGATTACCCAGCCGGCATTTGGAACAAAGCCGCAAAGAACTGGGTAACAGAGCGATCCAGACACATCCAGGATCATTCTAGGGCATTTTAAACCCTACATAATACATTTCATTGCGTTAGGTGCCCCTATAAAGAAGGGTGTAGAAACGGGCAAGTCTTGAGCTGCTGTCCAAGGTAAGACCAATGCAAGACACTAATTAGGACATATAAACAATACTAATTTAAAGCCCAATAGAACATCTCAGAATGATCTGCATGATGACAGGTACACAGTAGCTTACCTGGGAATAATTATCACAGACATTTCAGATTCTACAAAAAGAATAAAGAAACTTTTTGCTTTGCTATTGTGCCCTTATGCCCAAAAACAGTATTCTTCTTTAAGCTACATTAAGATTAAATCAAACATGTATGAGAATTTGTATTGTGGGAAGAGAAATAAATTTGCACTATTCTCGTTTCGCAACGCTTTATTTTTCGGCTACAAACGATTTATTTTGCACCTGGGTTTAAGCGCATCATAGGATAGCCTTTGCAGCGTCCAGCTATGTATGCATTAAAACAGAAGCCATACTAGAAACAAGACTTGAAGAAAACAGAAGTACTATGCGTGGTTGCATCACCCGAAGGTTGCTGCAACATTACAAGAGCGCGCGAATATAATGTACATGAACATGTATATGAACATGTATACATGTATATGAACAATGTATGTCACACCACCACACCCCAATCCTTAGGTCAAACATAAAGTCCTTGCATTTTCAAGGCAACAGGGTTATGTGGATGCGATCATAGAGTGGAGTGGGGTTGATATTATGCAACTAAATCGTTCATTAAAAAATTACAGGTTCTGTAATTCCAAAGACTGTTCTGTAGTTACTAATTTTCGTGTTAGCTATTACCCATCTAAATAAATCCAATTTTACGAATACTACTACGGTTTTCTGAAATTTGCGATAACCGGGAGTGTTGCCAACCCTAGTAGCAGTTAATAGCTGAACCCTAACTCATATGGTAAGTGCTAGAACAGTTACTGATCGTTACTCATTTGTTTGCGTTCACTGGTTCATTCCCACTTCTGTGTTCCACTTTGTCATAACGCTGTTTTAGTATAAAGCACTGTACGTGCTAGACGATTTGCTTAGTAAGTTTATTGTTTAACTTTTAAAGCTCGAAAGCAATTATAATAATATATGCTAGCACAAATATAAAAATGAATAACTTTTGTAATTTACGATCATATCTTTTAGAAGAAAATATACATATATTAAACTGTTATGTTCCATATTATTAGCGGTAATTTAATAAAAAAATTATGAGCAATTCTGCTCCGATTGAAAAATAAAAGTATACTAAACAAACAAAAAAATCTGAAAGCTAGTGTAACCATTAAGCTCAAGTTTAGCAACAATGGTTCAAAAGCAAGACATATTTAGATTCAACTCACGATATTACCCGTGGTTCTCTTAATCTAATAAAACTATAAAACAATTATATTCCATCAGCGACTAAGTTATGAATGTACGAGTAGGTCAGTAATACACTATTATATGCGACGATGATTTAAGTACATATTTCAATTTAGAGTTCATTCAGAGAGGCGAAAATAAAATAATGAATTAACGGTTGCAAGTAGTACAAACGTACAGATGTAAAAGTAAAAGACGCCTTTTTAAAAGAGAATCTAATCTGGTCCGGATTCCATTTTTGTTCACTTTATTTATCGGTAAAATATACCTAAAAATATGATAACATATGCAAGTTGGTAAATTACTTGAAGAGTGACGTCAAAACCCAAAGATAATAAAACAAATTTATAGCAATGTAATTTAGACAAATAAAAGACATTCGCCTGTTTATAGAGCTTATTCATGGACATTTTGTGGTGTCCCTTTTAACTAACAAAATTTTAAATTTACAATACTTATTTAAAAAAATAATAATAAAAGTAATTGAGAAGCAAGGAACAAGATTTCAATCGCACTCGCGCACTTACGTCGATTTAAATTTTTCGGTAAAACCGAAATTGTTACTTATTACTTGTACAGAATTTGAAAAATTTTTTTCAAGGATCTGTTATGAAAAGGTAAAAGACAATGGTAAACACTATTTTGACACGTTAGTGAGCCAATTAGTATGTGCCTATATTTGTATATTATGTATAAATATGTCTATACGTGTGAATTTACACCTTAGACCTTGCGTGCACCCTCTAATTTGATGCAGTTTCTGGAATGCAGTTTAATTTGGAAATTATAAACAATTCCAAACAAAAATCTGAACAGAGATGAAAATAATGTGAATCAGGTGGGTTCTTATTAAAAATATTGTAATATAATAAGTACCTACTATACATTCCCATTAAATGTACGGTGAAAAGGCAAACGGCACGGGAGGAATTACTTTTTACGGATCGAGTAACTTGCCGCAGCTTCTCAGGACGACGCAACAGGGAGGGGCTCAGGAATGAATTGTGTTCAGTTTGTCGTAAGCCAACATTGGGTTATTGCGTACCTTTGTTGTTTTTTAACTGCCATTACTGATTCAGGTCTGAACTGAAAACGAATTTCGTCCGAGCTTTACCTGCATTGTATAGATTTTTACATAAACCTAACAAACTTATTAGTAATATAAACTTTGGACATCACAAAATATAATTAAGTAATAACGAAATAACGAAATCAAAAAGTGTACTCCGCGGAATAAGATCACATGAGATTAATAAAATAATCGTTACGGAAACAATGCATACTCATAAATGCGTTATATATTTAGATGACGACAAATGTAGGTATGTCTAATGTCATTTGGTTCATAACATGAGTAAAACAAAAACAATAAAAGTATTTCAATTTCTGCTTACCTGGACGTAAACCGTGCAGATACAATAATTTAATTTCATTTGTTACGACCACGAATTATTTGGAAAAAAGCAAGAGAATTCATAAAGGTATTGCTTGCTTCCACAACGACCGACGTGGCATTTACAGAAAATAAAGGAAACACGAAATTAAAAGCAGGATAAAAAGAAAGTTTTGATGTATTTTCAATTATGCATACTCATATTATCTTGGGTTTGTTCCAAATCCGGATTAAATATTTGCCAAGTTAAATCTTCCATGACTTCTTAACAAACCTGCATGTGTCAAAAGAAGATTTCAGCCCAACCGTGGGTTTTAGATCTAATTAGAAATTTGTAATGTATAGGTACCTCCGTACTAGTAAAAGCACTACATCAAGCAGTCCTTCAGTTACTGGATGTTTGTCTTGGTCTCTCTTAGCGCGTTTATAAAATGTAAAAAAAATAAGGGAACTTATAAAAGCCACTATAGCTTGTATGAATAAAAATGTAGGACAATAAAGGCCGAATTATTTAACAAGAAGTAGGTACTGCCCGTCTAACTGAGTCTTACAATAATTGTCATTGACTGGGGCAGGATTATATTTTCCTTAAGTGCTAGCAAATTAAGTGACCCCCTCTCCGTATCTGAGATGCTTCCTACTTTTTCTTCTAATTCGTTTATTCACTCATTTTATATCTGTGATTTTGTACGCATCTCGCTCCTTAACGCTACTGCTAAATGAATTATTATTAAGAACACCGTATACATAGATATTTATCTAATTGACTACTTACCAACTCATATTTAATTATTCATAGACGATTTGACACAAATGTGATTAATAACATTAATCTACAGGCGCTTTGAAAAAGAAAGCTATTTTGGTATTAGTTTATGAGAAAATTTATAATCAATGAGCATAATTAAATTCGTGGGGACATTTCAAAAATATGTTTCCACGATATTCCGGAAACAGTGCATCAGAAATATCATTATACAATATCTGTCTCTATTTCAGTTCTATAATATCAGTACTACCTAAAATATCAATAAACAAGAGCGTGATAGTTGTAAAACAAATCAATTTTAATTTTGTGCCAGCCGCGTGGTATCCGTGCTCGAAACTAAAGGCATTTTTGGTGTAAAATTATAATTAATTAACTCGTATTATGGCTTTCCTTTAATTGTAATTTTACATGTTATATCTCGTTAACATTTTATATAATCTGTTACAAAGCTTTGTGTACTGTGAGCGAGATACAAGCACACTAGTTATAATTTAATAAGGGTTCTTGTATGCCTCGGGCCCACCGCAGAACTCTTACTTATCATTATCTACTACATCAACAAAACTTGCCCTGGCTTTTTATTCAAAATCTGAAGGTAAAAAAATAAAAGTAACTTGAGTATTTTATAAACATTGTTTACATTAAGCAAACATAAACACGAATATAAAAAGAAATTGTAGGTACCGGTGCTGAATTATTCAAAAGGTTATTAGTATTAAGCCTCCAGCTATAATAAATTGTGGATTACTTTCCAATTTTCTACTTACAGTAGCGGGAGATAGGAAAACATATATAACCAACCATATTATATTCAAAAAAGTTAATTTATGATTTCGAGAGAACTGCGATATATAAAATCGAATCCTCTTGTCAAACCAATGGCGTCGATATACTAAAAAACGCTGTATCTTCTTCCTACCTCTCTGTAAATTGAATGTAATGAACGTTTTTAAGGCTTTCCAGGGAAAATATTAGCTTTTTCACGCGTGAGTTAGGAGTTTTACAGCCCGATATATAAAATGAGGTCTGCGGAATTTTCTCCCCGACTTAAAAGGAATTTTGCGAACTCCTGCTCTCACGTTATTATTACTATAGGTAGAGCTATGCGTTAAATTACACATCCAACAAAAACAGAAAGGCATCATACAATGTTATTACATTTTCTTCTTGGATTTCATACATTGCTAATAATTTTAAGTAATAAGTGATTTTACAAAAAATAGATGAAAACATTAAAAATATTAGTTTTGTAAATACATATAATAGCAAAAATTAGTATTACGTAAATAAATTTGTTATATTAATCTTGTTCGTGATTCTGTGTGAATATCGTATCGTATCGTACTTCTTATAGTCATTTGTTGAATTATCGTGTTCAAAAATTGTATGTATAGAATTTATTAGGGCACTTATACGTATTCAGAGACGTCGTCGAACAAGTTCAACTGCTCAGCGATTTCTTGGCAACGAGATGATACTAAATCAACTTGCAGAACTGTGAATTATTGTGTGACATAGCTTCGGGTCACTATCTTTGTGGACGTGATGTTATTGGAATAAGTTATACTATTTTAATTATTAATTAGTTCATAGACATAGGTATGTCCTACATACACTACTTATGCTGATCAAATAAAGACATTGTGCATGTGAATGTGAAAAAAATGCATCAAGTTCCATGCATTACAAAAAAATGCATGTTTGTAATGCATAGAATCTCACTCAATTGGTGTGTCTGAAAAATATTTCTCGTACCTCTTTATTCTATGAGTTCTGAACTTTGTCTATGGTCGTCATTACAAACGAATTTTCAATTAATCATTGAATGATATAAACGCATCTGAAACAATATAATGTAGAATATCGACAAATATATACAATAGACGACATATTTGACAATGTGCTGCGCATGCGATATTTGTGCAACGAATTTAATAATATTTTTCCCATTCGAGTTAAGGACAGAGCAGACGGTAAATCGACTTTTGCGTTCTGCGAATGTTTGTAATTTCATCCGATTTGTAACTTTTCTAATGCAACGAAGACACAAGTTGAAATTGTATAGATCCAGATTATAAATACAATAACGAAACCGTCTCGTTATTATAAACAGCCAGAAAATTGTTCTGCAACAATTTATGCTACACAGTTTACATGAATACATTCAGGCATTACAAAATGTTCTGTTAATATTTAAAGTTTGCTGGATGATACAAATTGTATAGGAACTAGGCGATTTAAAGCATAGAATTCCGGACAACTGTAATGAAAATTGTTTCACATGAAACGTTTTTAGGCGCCTTGCGACAGTTGGACATTCACGAAGCAACTTGCAAATTACAAGTATTTTAAATGAAACTTTTTACATACAACAGAATTAGACGATTTTATCTAAATGCGCATTTAATTTTTGAATTTCATAGCTACCCTGCATTTTTGTAGTCAGTTATAATGAAATGTGCAGCCGAGGATTTTATAGCCGAGTCGCGAAGATTTTTATAACTTTGCGCTTAAGCAAATTAGGATCTGCTAGTACGAATAGTGTTCCCTGGACGGTGCGCTTAAAAGCCAAATCAAACTAAATTATAGTGTCTAAAGATGTTAAAACTAATAGGTACTATTTTAAGTACAGCAGGTTAAATTCACTTTAACACCTAACACCTGTAATAAAGACGCTTATTAGTTATTATTTTTCACATATGAAGACAATTTTATAGATACAGAGTGGGCATTTCAAAACAGCATTTTTAAAGTTATAGCCTTTACTTCCATCATCCTTTATAAACACAATTACCGCACGATTAAAGATTCTCCAGCCAAGTTAATGCAAGATAAACTTTCCGGAGCGGATATAAAATGAAAGGAAATAAAATTACTTTCTCCGTCCCCTATTTTAATTCCACTTGGCTCGAGCACTTGATTCGATGACTCCTCGAATCTTACTTAACATTTTCGGAATGCTTTTGCAAAGATTGACCCGGTATTTTACCAAGGACTAATAATTGTTTAGCTATTATAATACGATTTCTTAAAAATATTTCTGCAACAATAAATGCAGGCTTTTAATAACTCCATACCCTGATGAGTTTGTTCATATCAAAAACGTGTTAATATTATGCGTCTTTATTAATACTGTAGTAGTGTTTGATTTCCACTTATATTATTTCATTTGTAACTCTCATTATATGTATCGCCAAACAAATAAACATTCCATCTCACGTAACACATAATTGTTTCTACCTATTGCTAGTTGACTGGCAGAAAATGCCACGGAACATTAGTACGCCCTTTGTTAACAATAATTAATAATAAATAAATAAACGCAACCGAAATAGATACATTTGTATCTTATACCTAAACTGCAGAGGTAGATTTAAATTGGATGATATACATTTAGGATAAGTTACAAAGTCGAGAAGTCCACTTTCCAGCCTTGTTAACTTTAAGTTCAGAGACAAAACAAAAGATAAACAAAACCCGAAACGAGACAAAAATTTCAATCACAAAATTGACCTCTCTTCGGGATAAAGTAAACTAACTGGACCGAATTCTATTAGAAAACCGAATAGGTGCTTTCTACAATGCGATTGAAATAATTGTCTAGTTGAGTGTCTAAACATTTTTATTACTAATCATATACATTTAATTTTACGTACGTGATGATTTTTTTCGACCGTTTCACTTTCTTATTTTTATCTATGTTATGACCAGGGTTAATAAAAATGTTATTATAGAAGAGATAATGAATACAAAAATAACAGATTAAAAATCCTATACTATCCTATTAATTATCTTTGGTTTTTTGCTACTTATAATTTACCCTTACAAGTACGTACGTATATAATTGAAATTATGACATAATAATTGGATCTATACCACTAACAAACAAAACCCAAATAATGTTAAATACATTTTTAGAGCTTTTAGATCGTTGTCGAAAGATATTTTAATTTTTTTATAGTTGACCATCTCTTTATTTTATTAAAACATTTTATATAAAATAAGAGACTCAATCCTAACCCTAAGTAAGTATCTTACCTTATATCTAAACACATATTGAAGATTTCAACAACCTTTTAGTTCCAAATAAATCCACAACTGCATTTTTACTGATTATTTAATTACCATATAATATCACACAAACCGCAAAATGGAAAGAGATTTTCCTTTTATAATGTAAACTTTACTCAATTGGAAATATTTACTCAAGTGTTTTAGAAATTGAATGACAGTTGCGGGGCCCAAATAATTGGAAAGTATGACAGTTAACTTCAGATTGCTGCCTTAACTGGTTAAATTCAATAAAAGCTAAATTCCTACATGTTACTAGCAACACCTTGATTTCTCAGTAATAAAGGCGAATTTCGACCTTCAAAACCGTAATTCAAACATCTAACCAACTTACTTAACAATCTTCCAAATCTGAACAAGCATCCCATTGTCAGTCTTGGCACTAAATATTAAATATCTAAATTCTCACTTTGTATTTGTAACCCTTCACGTGTATTTCCGTCTCGTATATTTGGTATTACTTATTTCAAATGCAAAATAAGTGTTCCTTTGTATGTAGTAGGTATTAGCAACATGGATTGACAAAGAACCCCTTAATTCGTGCCTTCAAATATCGGAAATATTTGTACATAGATATAAACGGAGGAAAAAATATATCAGATATCGTTTTTAATTACATTCTTCGCTGAAATGGGTTATAATGACTAACTTCAATGAACGCCTAACTTTAATTAATTTGAAACTGCTCGCTGATCCGGACTTCCCAATTTTATGTGAAGCGAGAAGACATAATGAAAAATCGAGTGCTAAGTCGTAATGTTGTTTTTAGAGTTAATTACTGTTCAGATAGGTAATGACGTAGTTCCTCTTTTCGGAAGGATTGTAAAAAAAGACGTCAACGTTTGTTTAAGTATCCCCCGCGCTTTACGTACGATTGTAAGTTTTCAAGTCATTCCTATTCGAGAACTGTTTTATTTTATACACTCACAGTTTATTACGTAGGTAAGTCACAGTCGTTCAAAAATTGGCACAATATGAGAAAACCACACTGTTTGGATATTATACTTTTATTTAAAACAAAGAACACCACAAAAACAACATAGTGTTATGTAATAAAATATTTTCTTTATCTACTGTAAAATAGGTATATCTATAAAACATCCTTTTTCAACAATACAGAACATGTGGCCTGAAACAGGAATATCTAACTACTTTATCTACTTGCCATCGGTAAAGGAAATAGACCTCTTTATAAACGCACCCCTTTCTATGATTTTCATATCACCTAATCTCGTAAAGCTATTTCCCACCCTCGGGGCTCGGTGCTGTACGTATTATATGAGACGTTCAAACCCAAGGGTAAGTCTGTTAGTAGCGAAAGGAAAATATAAACACCTGTAATATTATTAATATTATTATAGCTGTACCTGTACGATAAACTATTCCAAAACTAGAGATAACTACCCAAGTAGTCTGATGAAACATGTGGGAGTTTTTTGCATTTCAAATTTTTATATAATACAAAAGAATTTTTTGTTTACATTAAATGTGATTACCATTAAAATGTAAATAATACAATATTCTAAACAGTACATTAGTGTTTCTGATTAAAATTTATAAAACAATCAAAGGGTTCCTCAATTCAGTAATAAAGTTATTGATGTTATAGTTATTGATGAAAATGTGATTTTATTTTAATAATAAATTAATTTCTTTTTATAGCAGTAGATATCTATTTTGTATGTAAATTTATATCCGGACACCTGTATGGTTTTTCACCATAAATTCAATCTGTACTTTTATACTGACTTTGTAAGTTCCAGTTATATGTACGTTCTATACTATTTACATACGTATAGGATCTCATTATTAGATTTTACTCAATTAACAATATTTATGAAATGTGATACGTGTAAATCGTTATAGAACATTGTCTAAAATCAGATTGATTAGATAAGGAATGTGAAATGTGCACACTTTAATAAATAAATTACATTGATTATCTAAACAAGAAAAGGAAAAAAGCTTGTTATTTCGAACTTACCTACCTCATTACCCGCGTGCACGCTGCTGTATTGCCGCAGCTACATAGCGCCGTGACTGCTATAATCTTCTTATGTTTCGTAATTTAGAGCATTGTCTTTTTCATTTCTATTGAGACTTTAATTAGTATTGAATGTCATGAAGGACTTACTGCAAATACGGGTTTTAAAATCAAGTGGGAATTACAGGAAATGTATCTATACAACTTCAGACTTAATTTTATAAGCAAATAAAATTTATCAACTGAAATTGCTCTAATAACCAAATAGTGACGACGGTTTCTAGTTCCTAGTGCAAAATATTTTTTATAAAAATCTTGGTGATTCCTCATAATAATAATAGTATAATAGAAATATTTGCAACTTTTATGACGGAAAAAAATAATCAGGAATGTTATATTAAAATAAATTAAGGATCGCATAATATACATTCTCATTCACAGTTCAAGGCTGAAATTTTCATGGCAGGCCTTATCTTCATTGTCATAGCGTTCGAGTTGGTAAATAAAAAGTAAGGGATAACCGACAAATAACTCATGGTAGTCGTGTAGTATATAGATACTGAATTTTAGTTATGTACCTACTATCCCCCTATTTACACATCCAAACTTTAAATCATAATAAACTGCACAAAAACATTTCCAACAACTTCATCATTTAGAAAAAATAATTAAGTCTTAATTATTTTTTCTTAAGAATGTTATAAACAAATTGTCGACTCATATTTAAATCTCTGGATCATGAAATGATATCGTAATTTTCAAACACTCTTATTATACATATAACAGTATGGTTTTCATTAAAAAGACAAGTCGTTTACATAACTGTCCATATACAATTTACACTATAAATAAATATGGCAGATATAGCTACATTTTAATAGGCGTAATTAACTTGTTACTATATTAACTGATAACGTAAAAAACCGTTAAAACGAGTTAAATGGTCTTTAGATAATCAATATTTTAAACGTTACCTGTATATGATGATACTCATGCATTTAGTTTACACATACTCGTATAGTGTAACCGAGGCAAGGTTATATTGAATGGTCGTTTATAATGTACATACTTACAACACTCGAGATTGTAACGCTCGGGATGAACCTGCAACAAGTGGTCCCACTCTGATCTTAGTTATGTGATTCAACATGCCGAGTCTTTTTCCTGTTTGCTTCGGTTACTTATAATTTAGTCATATGTATAAAGCGTTGGCAACTATTTCTATTTTCGTCTAAATAGATAGAAGTCTAATAATTGTTTAATCGATTTGTGTAAGATGAAAGGAAATACTCTTACGTAGCTCGAGTAGTCTCGTTTTACAACATAATTTGATTTTCGAGTGATTTTTCTATATTTAAAACAAATGTGGATATAAAAATATTCTACGTGGAGTCATTGCGATAGTGCCCCTAGTCGGACCTTAACTCCGTGGTGTAACCTTTGCGGTCTCTTCGCACACAGACATATTGTTATGAGTTTGTATCATTCATTTTTTCTTTTATACACTCGGCGTCACAAAAATCGCACCTCTTAAGAAATATTTTTCAGACCTATTTTTCTCTAATTAATTAATTAC
>DWGJ01003240.1:0-13806 GCA_018246895.1 Aspitha aspitha aspitha | reverse complement strand
GTTCTGCACTTCTCCTACACATAAACTATAAGTGTGCCAAATTTCATACTCCTCCGTGCGCGCAATTTTCGTAAAAATGGGTCCAAAGTTTTCGCTTCACGTATTAATATATAGATGAAAACATAAACGAATATTGATGAGTGTAAAACGCAAAAGGTTTGCCGTTACCGTAGGTAGCCTTTTTCACGGACGTAGCAAATACGCGTGCTGGCCCTCTGACTTCATAGGTCACGGATTAAACATCTACGTTCAATTACAAAATTATTGTTCACATCTGATGCGTTGCTATCCCTGAGGACCGAGTCGGGATGCTCCTTGAGACATGTCTCAGCATAACTGTACTCGTTTTACTATAGATACACATGATATGGGATACTTTATCATACGTCCCTATGAAGTTAGATACGCATGTTGGAAATAAATTGATATAGAAAACTTTACTTGTTACAACTTAAAAAATTGTATTTTTTGCAATATATTTGACATTTTGAATTTTATAGGTTATATTAAAATTTAACACTAATTCAACAACTAAACTAGTGACGTAACAATGAGAGGATTTAATTCTTAGTTGCATTCTTTACAAGTCCACCCTATTAATTATGTTTAACATACTAAATGTTCTGCTTATCAGCTCATAACACTTTATTTGTATTCGATGTATTTGTTTAAAAATAATTAACACGGCAATGATAGGAATAAAACGATAAATGAATTAGCGTATTGAAATTTTTAATGTCCGCCTCCGTGCGGCCACGATAACCAACCAAGTCTGACTTCTAACGGCAGTGGACACGCCCCCACAACGCTAAATGTACTCTCAAGCCTTTCCTTTTTTTCCTCTATCTCTCCATAAGGAAGTTGATAATTAAATCGTACTAGCGACTCCTTAAAATAGAACTGATAGACAACTATCCTAATTTCAATTTCACTGGTGATAAGGCATTTTCAGTGGACGAATTTCTGTTACATGAAACTGCTACAACTACGATATACTTCACCAGTCCACTCCAGCACCAAACTCATGTCATTATTTATAATTGGAATGCGTTTAAAGACACCATTTATAACTCGAACTCTGTTTCTTGTGTACTGTGTTAAAGACATGAATTTGGCAATTTTTCCAGACTCAAGCAATCGTAGCATAGAATAAAACTAGCACTAAGGTATGATACGGACACCCACCTATATTGGATGCCATACATTTCGTAAAAATGATGTTTACAAAATTATCTGACAACACCCACAGTCGTGTTACACTCGATTTCATTTTAAAGTCGTTACAACCTTTAGGAAATTGTTACAATATGTACTTACCTATTTGTCATTTACTCACTCTATTATTAAGACAATTATGTAATACAAGATGTGTATATGTATACAATATTTTCACATTATGAGAGGAGAAAAGATTTTTCTTAAAGCATGGTATTAAAGCAATCATAAGGGGGAAATAATTAAAAAGAGGCTCGTCGGAACGTGCCGTAATGGTCTGTTTACGATCTGTTATTGGCCGTAGTGTGCCCTTTATTTGATTGCCCGGAAGTTTATCTCTGGAACATTACTGTGTTTATTATTAGCCGCATTAGTACCGTCGCATTAATATAAAATAATTAGCCCTGACTAATGTGAGCCAGGTTGACTTGTTGGAAGTTGGAACATGGAAATTGATAAATATTGGGAGAATTTGTGATTAGAAAATATGAATAGATAAATGTGGAGTAAAATAGGTACAGACATAAAGTTACTTTAATGAAATAAATAAATTAGAATACACAGAATATAAACGCACAAAATAATAAATATTCTTAATAAAGATTTTATCGATGCAAATAGATCCTTAATGTTATATTTTAAAACAATATTTCAATGTATTCCTTAATAAATAATCGTTTACCACGGTATAGCGCTACCTATCGGTCCCTGGTATGTATGTAAGTAAACTGCTTGTAGTAATTTCTTAGTATAGCGCTAGATGGCAGACCAGTAATACTTTTTTAAATCTAATGCGTAACGCAACTAATATGTTATTAGCATAGTAGTTACTTTCACTTCTTTACATTCGACTGGTAAGTAAAAACAAGCGTTTTATTAGCTTTTGCTTTTGGTAATTTGAATGTAAGTGAAAGAACTTTTTTCACATGTGTATAAAAGTGCGTCGGTATTACTGAAATAGGTTATGTAAATGCCCTGGAGTATTTTTTAGTCTTCAAATTATTTAAATTGAGCGCAATTTAAAAACGCGCTGAAAATTACAATGCGTATGTTAACAAAATTACCGATACATTTTCAACTAATGCCAAGTTATGAAATGCGTGAATAATCTGTGTACAATTTCACAGAATCTATTCAAAAAACCGTACATGAGCGTTTTATTTTACACCTTCTATACACAAAGTTGATTATTAATATTATAGACCTACATATATTCAAAGAAATACCTCTGCCGCACCGATCAGTTGTCGCAGGAACTTACAGTTATATGGACTGTAAATGTAAACCTATTGGATTGTAATAGTGACAAGTAATTTTCGCATAAATGCTATTAAAGTTTACATTTATACCCTGAAAAGGACACTTTATTCAGATTACATTTGATAAATACAAAAATTATAAATTAGTAAAGATCAAATGAATAAATTAGAAACTTTTAGTTCAATTAAAGTCTTTTGATATAAAATAGCAAACAGGACAAAATTTAGTGTCATTACAACCATGTTTATTGTGTCTCTACTAAATTGTTAATTTCATATGAAGTTGTATTTCCTAAAACATAATGATATCCAAAACAACAAACGACTATAGAAGTTGTAAGTATTGTAACAAACGTATTAGAAAATTTATGTTAATAATTGTCAGATACCGTGATACCAGCGGTGAAATATTGGTACAAAATTTTCTGATAGGAAAAGCGCCTCTGTGTTATAGAAGTGAAGGTTCAAGTGTCCTCATATGGTCGCAACAGCCGTGGACTTAAGTAAAAGTGTACTGGAACAATGCCAATGTTTATGGACCATTATCTTAACATTTTACAATGGCTGCAACCTTTTTTATTTTCTATTAGGAAATCGTGTCTACCCAATTTAACGTCATTTTAGAGCTTACCATCCACGCTTACCTAGTGTATCTGATAGGTATGTGGGCAACATTTTAAATGTCCTGAATGACATCGACAAACATTACTGTATGTGGCGATAATGTCCAATACTGTCTGAATAAAGCGCCTAACAACACGTGCATAGGATACCCTTTCGTGGCAATATCACATTTCCTACATACATCCATAACAGTAAGCGCTACATAGAAAATTTCCACAAACCTTCACAAAGAACCGTCGCCCACAAAACGAAGCGCGACGAGTCGTGAAGTCGTTCAAATCGAATTTTCACTTTAGACGGCTTCGAGAACCTTCGCAAACTGACGGTTAACGGAAATGCTGAAACGGACTAAAACTCCGTCCCTAATGCTCGGAGCAATCTCTAAGGTGACTGGCTCGCTTCCGATGCAGTTACTTTACAGTCGGCTGAAGCCGAGTTTAACGAGCATATCCCGAGCCGATGCCCGGGCCGTAGCCCGCGCTTTATGCCTTTGTACGGTGCCATCGGTGGCCGATACAAAAGTGATCGTTCCGCATGGTAATAGGGTTCGATGTGTGATGCGACAGGGTGCAGGGGATTGTGTTGTAAATGCATACAAGCGTGTAACGTCGGTGTGGGTCGCAGCCTCGCGGCGAGCAGGTGAGGCTGCGCGCGTGTGCGTGAGAGACAGGTGAATTAGTAGTGCGCGTTGGCCTCCGGGGCGGCGCGGGCCCGGGAGAGCTCGTCGCCATGACGACAGCCGGAACCCGATATAGATGAAAACAAATAAAAGCAAAACAGTAAACCGTTCGTGACTTGCACCTGTAGTAGTGTAGTCTATTACATTAAATATGGAGCCGCATGTATTGCGAGATGTAATTAAATATGAACGAGACTTTTTCTGCTTTATGTTTAATATTTGTCGTCTTTTCTGGTTTAAGGGTGCAAAGTAATATGAGATTGCATGGGATAATTAAAAAGCAGTGTTGCTACTTTTCTACTGGCTTACAACGATTACTGTTGCTGACAGCTATTTATTACAATTGTTATCGTTGTTGTGCTTGAATTGTTGTAACCGGGTTCAAATAACTCCTTAGGGAGACATTTCGACGCGAGGTATCAAAGGTTTCTATACGATCAAATGTAGTTAATCAAACTTCTTTTAGACGTAATAAAAGTATATAGAACGTAAGTTGCATTGAGATATTAACAGACAACATTTGCTACATGTATACCGTAGAGAAATTTCGCATGAAAATAGCGTGAAAATTATTTGCTACGGTGCAAATAATATTGCAATCGCAAACGTACATGACACAGCTGCAGACGCGCCGTCACCGGGCTCGCCCGCTACTAGCATAACAGCCATTCACCGTGCCACATATAACGAGATACTTTCAAAAGCGAAATTAAATGGAGTCGTCTGTCTGGAATTCTGAATAAATGAGTTGAAAGAGGGAAAAACATAAACCGATTATGAACATACGAAATCTACACGTACATACGAGTACATATAAAGAGAAAAAGTTTTACAACGGGTAGAAAGATAATCCTTTTTAATGGGATGGTTTTAATTTTATCTCACGTTTGATGTTTGCTTAGAAGCGATGTCGTTAAACATTTCTTTAAGTGTAAAAACACTACATATGTTATTATGTGGCAATCATTTAATGTACCAGTTCTATCTGCGAAGCATTCCCATAAAATTTATAAAAGGACTTTGTAATCATTATAAATAGGATAATAAAAAAAGTAAAGGTAAAGGTAAATAAAGGATTATATGATTTTTATAATGATTACAAAATAATTCGGAATAATTCTACACACGGCTGTCTGATTCCGAATTAGGCAATTCATGGCTGTGCTATAGTAACCGGACAGCTGATAAACATACATATATACATATTTGACATACTCTTTAGGCATTATTTAAATAGATATTTTTATTACACCTAAACATAGAACAAACAAATGTTCTCATCACACACACATGTTTATCTTGAATGGAAATCCAACACACGACCTCCAGTTTGGCCGTCGGGATCTCTAACCACTAGACCAAGAGGCCATTCGAATTTATATACATTATTTAAGTATAATTCCCTGTCGTTGAAATATACTTAAGTATGCGAAAATGGATGGATTTCGCCGAATATACCCAAAGTCTCTTTACTGAGGATATACTGTTCAGTTTAGTGTAAAATGGGTGCTCATCCGAGACAACGCCAAAAGCTAGTCGTCCCCATAATATCAGCAATAACCCACAAAAGATCGTAGAATCACGAGGGGTTGTGGCACCCACTTCGACGCTTTTACCTTTAAGTACAACAGAACGGGAAACGTTTAAATCTCAATATATTTATATTTTTCTTATGATTATTCAATTCATTCGTAAATTTCGTAATTAACATATAACACGGGTATCTTATACTCGTATACACAATACCTAACAGCAAAAAACTGGAAAAAACACATTTGTTTTATAACAATTATTTCCTATAATCTTACCATCAGTCAATACACATCTTATTACCGATGCAGAATTTCGACCTACATACATATGTAGTTAGATCACACGGAAACGTTAGGTAATCTTTGAAACATTCGAATAAAACAATATAATGATACGGATTCTATTTGAATTCCTACTTCGGTACAACGAGAACACGGGTAGCCTTTTGTCTCTCGCCGGTTTAGCCGTGCGTAATAAAATTAGAACTTTGCGCTTTCGAATGTCGCACGAGGAGTGGTATTACGTGTAAGCCGTATTTGATTTTTGTTTTCCCCTCGGTTCGAGAAATTTCTCTGTAGTACGTTTTACCAATTTTCCATTGACGATAACATTTATCTTTTATTAGGAGCAGTTTTATTGTTGTATCAAAATGGTTTAAGGCGTCTAAAGCTTTTCAAATATGACGATAGTTCTGAATATCGCAGAAAAATAGTAAAAGTTAGCTATCTTTGGGGTTCATTACAGTTTTTTAAAATACCAATGATTAGTTTCAGTAGGTATGTACCTACCTATGTAAATATGTATCTGTTAGTTTTATTAGCTCGCTTACGTAGTAATCATCTAGCAGAGTACGAATGTAGGTGCAACGGAAGCTAATGTAAAACGTGCAGTAAACTCGCTCAGCGAGAGGGTCTCCGAACTCCGCGAAAATATTTCGAAGTAAAGAACTCTGTAAACTGAACATACCTACTCGTATACTGAAGCTGGGTTGAAATTGAAATACCTTTTAGTATATTACTCAAACAGGCTATATGTAAGCGGAATTTACTCGTCATTCAAGTGATATTATCGTAAAATATTCTCATCGCTGCGACATCCGAGTTGCGTTAAACTATGTTTTTGATGTAAAACGCTGTAAATCCACAGATTATGTGTCAAAGCGGCAGTATTTGTTTGTTTTACATGGAGCGATGTTTACAGATACGCAAGTACTTAAAACGAAGGCTGTTTAAGCCGCGTCTAGCGGACTTTGTCACGTACGCCGCGCCTCCACCTGTAACCGGCACGTTCAGGGTTTAACGTCGTTACGAAGGCACCGCGAACTATGCCGTTCGTAGAATACATAACAGATGAAAATACGGCTACCGAATGTTTTCGATTCCATACTTATGGCTGTTTTCTTTCTTCATCTGTAAAATAGTATATTTTTTGTTACGTTCTCTTTTTTCCGTTATCATAACTAGTGTGAGGTGGACGGGTAGTCGGGGTCACATAAGTAATAATCAAAGGCCGGCGGCGTGGCGATGGCAGCCCCATACAAAAGTTGACGGACATCCGGCGTGATTGAGTGGGACCCCCGATACAGCCTCTAATGGGACTCTCGATGACGAGGGTGGGGTGGGCGCGGGCGAGCGGCGGGCGGCGAGATCAATGAGGTTTTGCGTAAGGCTTTGACCGGGTCTGCCAGTAAATAGCGCCCGGGGACAACTCCATCGCAGTATTAACGACTGTCTCGTAAACAGTTACGCTTATCTATTTTGTACATTGATTTCTTTGTTCAGTAGATCTCTGATTTGGCTTCCTCATTTGTGATTAACATTTTATCTATGACTAAATCAATAACGAAGGACAATATCTATGTATTTAAGAGTGACTTTTTAAAAAGTGACCGCTACGTGTGATTTTAATGTTAACGTTAGTTATGAGAGTTAAAATGCCCATATGAAGATGTTATTGTAATATTTTTATTCAATGTTCAAAAACATCACTGACCGTTAGGAATTTATGCCGTATCAGGGTTTCCATTTCAGAATCGAAGTTATTCTTTATAATATACACATTCTTAAGTTACTCATTATAGTCTCATCGCGCAAAATATCTCTATTACGAGTATATAGTATGTTCCCTTATACGTTTGTAATTAAAAACGAGATAGAGACATATAGTAGATATACGAGTAGACACGGTGACAAAGCAACGGCAGACGCGCTTCCATTGAATCAAATTAATTAGAGTAAAAAGCAATATGAGGGAGGGAGGGAGATGTAACGTCGCATTTGCTGTAGTGGTATGCATTATGAAATGTATATGAGTGTGACGCATGATATATGAGGGACATGATTCGGTCGGAGCCGGCCGCGGTCAGCCGCTCGCCGCTCGGCCCGGAGCTCAAAGGAAATCTCATTTTGCGGACCCCCCCTGCTCACCTCCCGCCCGCGCCCGCCGCCCGCTCGCAGCGGACTCCTATTAAAATTATTTGAGAAAAGCCAACACTTGGCCGGGACGGGGTCCCACCCCATTTCGCAGCGTGTTCTATCCTTTGTCGCTATATCGAATGGATGATTAATTGGAAAATACCTTTGAATTTTTTTATCTTCCCGGTACAGATTTACATCAAAGGGACCAAAGGCAATTGAATATCTTTGATTTAGTCAACTCTGATTTCATACAAAAGAGGTATGAAAGCGTACGAGTTAATTTGTAAGAGTTACTCAAATACGATTATTTTGATGTAATATTTGCACCGGCGTTGATGGTGATACTTTAAAAGCAGACTTCTATTTCTTAAAAACAATCTATATTAATACTAAAATTATAAGATTATTCGCCTTTTCAGTACAAATATATACCAAAAGCGATGCTAGCTACTATTGTAAGCGCCATGAATGGCTGTTAAAACATAAGAGGCTACGACGTAGCGCCGTTCTCGTAGCGCTTGCCTATATTAGTGGTACTCATTATTTTTTACTAGAACACGGTGTAATATCGAGCATTGTTCTCATTTTCCTCTAATTAACTCATAAGTATTTGTTAGTAAAACAAATTAAGAAACTGCAGGTCACCTATGTATTTGCGAAGAACAATTATGTCTACGTAAAATCTTGTACACAAAACAATTGTTAACGCTTTTTACATGTAAAATTATTATCTATATTTTTTCTTTCTGTGGTAAAATATATACAAGAGAGAGAGGAATGTGGGAATGAGAGAAAACTAGGTTCTCATATCTCTCTTCCACTTAATCGAGCGTCAAACGCATGTATTAAACAAATGATGCGTAAACAAAGGTTCCCGGGAGGCATGCGAAGATTTTGAAGCATCCTCCATACCCATACGTACACAGCCGTGAGTTACTTTGTGTTAAATTCCGGTCTATTTATTTCATAGACTATTTGTGTATCGGCTTTCGCTATAATCTTATACAAATGCCGTAAATGTTATTATACATATTATACGTAAAACAATACCGATATTTTCGTTCATAGTAAAAGAAAGCCGACGAACTAAATACACCTTGGCAGTTTGCCATACTTGTTTAATGTTGCCATAACATTCATGCCACAAGTATGGCCTGTATACGCGAAATTGTTTCCTGAATAAGTTATTGGAAGTTCCAAACAGACCTCTTATTGTGTTAGGTAGGTACTTAGTATTATTAACATTTTTATAGCGATAGGGTTAAGTAAAAATATAGGCGAATCATTTTAATCATTTCTGAAAGTTTTAATAGCGATTGGCACAATCAGCATACATTTAGCGATTGCCCCCTGTACTGGTACCATATTTATGTAAAGGTGTTACTGATGATGAACCTTGGGAGGAAATTCATCAAAATTTGTCGTTTGACGAGTTCCATTATACCACGGTCGCGAAACAAATGATTACAAATGAATCGGGCGGTGCGCGGGGTGGGCGGCCGGCGTTGCCATGGCGACGCGAGACGATCGATGCTCTCCCGGCCCCCGCGCGCCGCCAATTAAACAATGATTCACACGTTAGCGATGATGAACTCGCATTACACGAATACCTACATCCAGGACTGACGAATACACCTTCCATGGCATCAAAGGCTGTAACAAAAGTGCTGACGATTGCTGTATGACGACGATTGCTTACGTTACCTTGTTCTGTGTTAAGACTGAAATGTTTTGAGATGTGTTGAGATGAACTTGAAATAGTAAATAGTATTTTTTCGAATTCTAATTAATCAAACGTATGCTTTACTATAGACATACTTAAGACAAATAAATATGTATCACAATATGTATAAGAAGGAGTATGTACTTGCGTCTGCACATAGTAGTTAAATCAGTCTACATATTTTCAGTACAGTGCCTGATGTACATAGTATGCACCTATTCGTATATACGTACTCCACCACAGATTGGCACATTACTCTCGGGTGTTGAACCCGGTTTCCATAGTTGTATTGTACACTGTATTCTATCATGTATGAACATACAGACGGCTCATGCATCAGCTGTATCGCCGCTTACATACCTACTGGCACGTAGTTATCAGAAACAAAGTACAATGCAAGTTACTTTAAAATATTAACATTCAACGAGCACATTGCAGAACAATACTTTGTAGAACAATACTTCACAAACAATGTAATTGTACTTTTAATCAAAGGAAATTATGGTAACATTTTTTAATCACAGAAATTTACGTTTAGAATTTTTACTAACCTAATAAATGTTTTAGTTTTTATTTAGACAATATAAAAAAAGGTTGGTGTAAGAATAAAACCTCATTATTAGCTTTCAGCAATTTGACGACTGAAAACATAAATATGTAAGTTAATAACTGCATAAATATAAGGGAAAAAATTATGGTAAATATGAATCAAAAAACAAGTTGTTGTATTAATCTTCCAAGTCCATTGACGGAACCTCATTATGAGATTTATGTAATTGAATGAACCCATACTCGTGTTAGTAGGCGTTGAATTTCTATATTTACCTTATCACCGAAATGACAGGTTACCAAATTATTATATTGGTATCCGAATTACTTCATTTTCAAATTGATAACTCACTTAGAACTACGAGTACCTATCTAAAAAATGATTTCCTACAGCGATATTTAAATTCTTAGTCACATAATAGTACCATTTGTTAATAATTCCAAATATTCCGTTAATGTAGACAGACGTATGCAAAATATTACCAATGATATTAAAGACTTAAATAGCACGTCAGTAAACTATCGTAAAATACGTTCACATAATTTCCATTGGATTCATGTTATTTATTTGCATGTTCAATATAGAATCGGTTGCTAATTAATTTTATCGGCAACTGAAACCTCATTTGTAAGCCGCTTTTCGAGTCGGATGAGCTTTTTAATTACTACAATAATGTAAACGTTATTACTGATAGATGGCAATATTGACTCATTTAGTTACAAAATGATTTGTGGATAGAATGTTCGAGCTAGCGGCGACAGTCTGAGCGCGTATTAATTCAGTTCGTTTGCGTTACATTAAAATTGTAAAGCCTCGGGTGGTGGGAGGTTTCGCACGGCTTTGCTTCCGATAACCGATTGGTTCGTCGCTCCGAGCACAAAACCGACCAATGCCATATACTTATAAAGTTTCCGTTGAACATATATATAGATAAATACGACTGACCACGCGGTGTCGCCACGGGCCTTAACAAAACTGGCGGTAGAAAGTTTGACGAAGGGCTCGCCGTTCTGCGGTGTACATTCATGTTCGGTGAAAATTCCACAAGCCTTCATACTCCAATTCTTCATTTCATTTCTAAAGAGAAATTGTAATAATAATAGATACAGAGGATAAATTATAGTACGAGTGGCCACTCTACATACCGCTTGTTAACTTAATAATATTTCATACTCGCTTTAATGGATGTCGGTGGGTTTAAATCTACCATCGTACAAATTACGCGGGGTTGAATAATTAAGCATCTTGTACCTAACTAGATGCTTAATGTTCCGGTCGTACGAAACGGACATCAAAGAAATGGGTAACAAACCGGCTGCGAATGGAAAACGGATGGCAAAGCAGTTGAATGTTTATCATTTAATTAGAAGGGTTGAAAAATGATGCGCGTCCTCTGATGAGCGTGTTCACGAACGAGGGAGCAATGTTCGAATGGAACAGGCGGGCATCGATACGCCTGAGTATTATATTTTAATCAAATAAATGTCCATTGCAAAAGATAGCACACGGGCATGGGCGAAATTTTGGGACTTTTCAAATTGGGAAAAAATTATGTTGGACATAATCGCATTTCATTTAACCGACATGTTTTCCATATAAACGACAATATCGACTGCACTATATATTATAGTTTAAAGGCAATACTGGAACGAGACGAACGCTCCTAAAAAATTGTTAGGAACCCCATTACACAAACTGCAAAGATAATGTCCAATTCAGTTTCGCACGATAATGATTTAGAGTGTATTGTGAGAGCTCAGATCGTTAGCATATCTGTGTTTATGCTTCAATTGTCATCTCTCTTTATGCGTATGCTCGAAGCAACGTTGTAACCATAGCTGGCTAGAAATATTATTAGTCACTGCGTAATCATCTTATTCTGCTAAGACTGCTCCAACGACAACTTTCTTTTTCTCGTTTATTCGAAACCTTCCTACAACGACCGTGTTCCATCGCGTTTCAATTTGACGAATGTCGTTTAATTACGAGTATTTTATTACGTACACCAAAACCAACATGGTAGGTAAATTAATACCCGTCGAGCGCTTGTTTTCGCACCAGGTAAAAGTCCCCCAAAACAGTGGTAAATTAGAATAGCATGTCGCTCGTCATGGCAACGCGGAGATTCGATAATGGGAACAATGAGGCCGGGAACGTTCCCGAAACGACGCAAACGGCAAACTGATGAACACAAAACGAGGTATGTAACGCGTGTTGTTCATGGAAAAGACATTTTATAATATGAGGAGTACAGTACGCAATACAGCGCTGAGAATTGATTGAAAATTATGAATGTAATGTATATTATAAAAGTATATTTAATACAATTTATTGATGCACGTAGTACATTATATTGATATCGAAAGTGAATGATGGCTATATATTATAATAACCATCTAAGAAAAGTCTTCCGTGATGAAGTCAGTTATCGAAACATAACCTCTAATATGTCATACAGAGAACTTACCAACATTGTAACATCCACGGAAATAATACATTGTTTCATTATTTCCTTGTCCTCCTGTCGTTTATATATTTGTCGGGATCTAATCAAATATCTATGGGATTACCTTGAGAGGGCATGGAAAATTTGTGTTTGGTATTATGATTCTATGAACCCATTATACTCGTACATATATTTAGGGATGCACGGAAATATTTCAAGGACCTCATTATGCTGGCAAGAGGTATCAAGTGGATTTGTTACGGCATTATTTTATTCTATTATTCCCGTGGGTTCACATAAAGTACGTTACAATCCTTACAGTAGCGTGGGTGGAACACGGGCTCCGAGTGAAGTGGTCCGGGGTACTGCTACACTCCTGTTACAATAATAGGTATTTGATTAATTTTTATGCCAAAGAAACGGCGCTAAAATCATGTTATGTAACAACATTTACGCGAATACCTAATTAATATTATAAAATGAAATGCTCATAATTTTATACAATTATCCGTATATTCATATATTTTTGCTCATAAAGTAATTAGGTATTCACACGCAATGTATCATGTATCAATGTATAATGTATTCACGTTACGTAGGATTCGTAGTAGAAAAGAATGTTTAAAACTTAAGAATTTTTCCATGATAATATATACTAAGTTGAATGAATTGATCACTAATCATCACAGACCACTTACATGAAAATGTAATAAAAAGGGCCTTTCTTTGTTTTCGAGATCGTAGTGTATCGTAAGATACAATATACGCAGTGCTAATGTGTTACCTGGGAACTAGTAAATATAAAAATAATTTCATGAGTAAGATTTTCGAACACCACCGACGAATTTTTAGTGTTTTAACATTCCGTTAAATCACACACTTTTAGATAAGTTTACAAACTGTTACCAAAAAGTAATTACATTTAAAATTTGCCAATTTTAGTCATATTCCAATAATACATCCATTTTCATACAAAAGATATTCCCGTTAGGGATGAACAATGTGGCCCAAATTTAATGAGAAAACATAAAGGAACGAGTGGAGGGTTTTGTGTCAGTGTACGGTACAAGTGAAATTTCTTCATCGGATTACGTGGAGTATGTAGTGCGAAGTGTAATAAGTATTCGCGCGGGCGGCGGCACGCGGGGGGCCGCGGGTGACGGGCGGCGGAATCGGGGGGGGGCGACCAGAATCAAGGGCGCGCGGGGGATGCTGCCCGGGGAAGGGGGGCTCGTGCGCAGATCGATATCTCCCGTTGCCGGGGCGACGCCGCGCCAGACCGAGTGCCTCCCGTACTACGCCCCCGCCCGCACCCCCCCCGCCCCGGGCCACCCACCAGGGAGCGCCCCCGCCTGAACAC
>DWGJ01003239.1:0-13807 GCA_018246895.1 Aspitha aspitha aspitha | reverse complement strand
CTTTTATCAAACAGATTGTTATCCCAATAAAAGATACATACCTGAAACAATAAATAAATATATACATACATATAAACAATAAATAAACATAATGTTAGAAATTACTTAGCATCGTTTTCTAATTTAAATGTCTTAAGGGAACCCAATAAACTAATTATGATGAGAAAACTTCCCGCAAAAGGTTGTGCCTGTCGAAAAATAATACCCTACTAAAAACTATGGTCTATGTCTGGATTACATAAAGAAAAGTATAATCTAAAAAATAAAACGTAAAAGTAAGGTTGCACTGCGAGTCATTTGCGTAGTTTTTGTAATTCATAAAAACAACTACCTACTTATTTTTCAATTTGAGAAAATTTTTGTTTTTTTTTCAATCTTTGGACAAAATGTTATTCAGTCAAGTGTCGCGTCACTCGAGTCTTGTCGTGAAATTATGAAACAGGTAAATATCTCACTTTCTCATATCTAATATGATCTTTTTTTAATTTATATCCCGTCGCTGAGATTTGGGTAAAGCCCAACACTGATAAGGAGCTTTGATTTTTTGTTACTCCTCAAACATTTAAGCTGCGTATCTTAAAACATTTTATAGGATTGCTTTTTACGGGGTATCATTATTTTCTTTATTTGCTTTTATTTTATTCGAAATTCTTTGTTAGTTGCTATTATGTTATTCTTTTAATTTCATTTTATTTGGGATTTACATTTATTATTCGAAAACATAGTGGCTTGTATAGGATATTTACAGGTAATACTTAGATAGTAGCATGTAGCCGTTTCCGAGGACTTATAATGATAGCAGAAAAACATTGTCAGAGTGTACTAGTTAATGAGCACCAGTTAAAAAACGTAAGCTGACCGGCAGCATATTGTGACCGGTGACTGACTGGCTTTTCGCTGAAGGCAAAGTTAGTTCATGCACGTGGTCGCAACGATAACCTCCATCAACATGCAGGTAAGCGTTTTAATAAAATGTGGATTCTTAATAAAAACATGCACTCATTAACAATATTAATTAACATTTTTCAAATTTATCTTTTGTATTAAATTATAACGATATGGCTTTGTTCGCTCGCTTGAATCTATGCATATAAATATAATTAAAGTGCCTGTCTGAGATTTCAAAATACCGAATTTATTTAAGCGAATAGATATAATTACACAACACCAGTACGTAAACAAGCTTTATTAAAATGTTTGCCTCTGTGTCTGTCTGTTTGTGAGGGGTAATCTGTAATGTCTAAATCGATTTTGATGGAACGTACACTGGAGCGCCTTTGATGTTTAGCGTAGTAGCCTTTTAACTGGGTTTATTTCGGAAAATTTAGAAACCGATAAAATTTGGAAAAATTTAAATTTACACGCGTTAGGTAAGAAAAATCATGTTTTCTAAAATAACTTATTAAACGTGCTCCAAGCAGGTGATATTGCGGTTACAGCTAGGATAAACGTACCCAAGTAATGAACGCGTTGGAAGCGAAAATGTACCTTCCACTTATAATAATTCATTAACATTTTTTATCATGAGCATAGCTACAAGCGTTTTATTGTAACAGCATAAAAACTTAACAACGACCGCTCGTGCACGATCGTTATCGGTGGGTGCAACGCCTCCTAAATCGTGAGATTAACTAGATTCCTACTCACCAGTTATATAATGTTATACACCAGATATACTGAGCGTCTATGTATTCTGTTTGCGATGCTATACAAATGAGCATAGAGAGATTTATGAAATCAAATTGAAATCGCAAAAGATATTCTCAAATATTAGTCATATTTTCATTTTTTCTCCCGGTCTACTATAGCCTGAGAGGCGGAAAAAGCCAAAATACGATGACTAAAACATGACTTTCATTGAGTGTATGTATATACCTTATAATGAATAAAAGAATTTGAATTTGTATTACTACTTCAACTACTTTAATAACGTAATGATTGAATAAACTATAATCAATATTGAAACTTCCTCATAATTTAACGGGATAATTGTTATTGAGATATTGTTTTAGTCTTAAAATAAATTGAATAAAAATAATCAATAGCAATTACAACCTGAATGAAATTTTCCTTCGATACAAAATCTTACTATCTAACATATCTTTCAATATTTCTATTACTTTACTTCCTAAAATAAAAGGAACCAATACGCTCATAATATCATATTTACAACAAAGTAATAGTTATCGACTCTCTTTACTATAAATAAATAATCGCAAAAAATCGCTATAATTAATATCTACTGCAATCGGTCAGTCATACAGGCCATGATCTCAGACAATCATCCAATCAACTTCACTATACACACCTGTCTTGTTAGCACCTTATTACCGAAGAGTAGAGTTTAATATTGATTGAATTGAAGATCAGGTAACACTGGTCCCAACAAAGTCTTTAACAGTCATCAACGTTCATATTACGATAGCAAAAGGTTGAAAATCGAATAACGCAAAGTTACAAAACGTCTTACTGATCTATCGAAGTCGTTAAGGCACCGTATAATTTTATTCTAATACCAAAAGTGGGCGTGGTCTAGCTACTGAGCTACGCAATGGCCGCCTAGTATATTAATTGCGATTATTTATCGCGTAATGAGTTTGTCGCTGACAAGATAATAGGCTAAGGACATGTGCACACTATGACCGATGTCCTTTGATAGCGGTTGTAAGGTTTTCCAGTTACAAAATAGCTTCTCATTGATACATTTACATTTCGAGATAATCTAGAAATTGTAAATCTTGATGCCATGATATCCTAACACTGTCATATGCTTAGATTTAGACTAATTCACTTTAGATACAAATATGCTAATAACACAAATGTACTGATTCGAATGGTTTTAATAGCATCAGTTAATTGAAAATTTTCTGTGAATTAGGGGCAACTGCGTCATAGACGAATTAAGCTAATCGAATCACGGAAAATATTTCCTACTAAACGCAACACTTTAAGTTAACTTCACATACCGTTCGCCTTAAGAAGCAAATCCCTCAACGCAATCCATTAGGAAGGAAAACTCTCAAAAACCAGCCCTATTAAAACCGTTCTATGAAACACGACTCGCGAGGCGTAAGGAAGTAGGAGAAAAAAAACAAAGACAAAAGCATCCTAAGTAGCTTCTGAAACATCATAAAACGCGTCTCTAGCTGTGAGTGTATGGCTTGGAATTAGCAAGCCATTTGAGCAAGCGGCATATTCACCTACATCCGGACAAAGCGGTCTGCGCTACACCTTGCGAAATAAGGCTAGTTACAGGCGCTTTTGAGAATAAAAATACGCTCTTAGCTCTAAGCGCTTAGCATTGACATTTTCCACCCTTGGGCCTTACTACTCTTTCTTCATACTGTCAATACATCAAAATACGAAAACACGAATAAACTTATAAAAAACATAATCCGGTAAATCCGTTGTTCATCGTAAACAGCTAGTCTCGAATTATGAACTCGCCATGTAGCGAACACATTACATTAGTTAAAAAATTAATGGAATTTTTTTGACTTGTGAGAACAATCATGAAATTCTAATAAATATCAACACTTTCTGCTGTAGCTACGACGCCTATATCAACGAGCATTACCAATTAAGACTTAAAATTCCCCTTTAGCAAAGAAATCAATAGAGTATAAATAAATAAATATGAAGTCCCTCTTTTGTAATAAAAAAAACAATAAAGGATAAATAAATAAACCAATTTAAGAGACGTACGGAATCGTCGTAACGTCAGAAAATATGGAAGAAAAATCGTCGTAAGTAGCGTCTAAATGATAGAACGTTAGAGCTGAGTGCGGCGCGGAATTAGCGAGACATTTGAAAGCGCGGCATCGTCACCTACATCCGCACAAAGCGGTCTAAGCTGCGCTACACCTTGCACTTCTTACCTAAATCTACATTTTAAACTTGTAGAACCAGCATATCACACCTAATTCCCAGGACGTGTCAACATACTATTTATATTTTTAACTTTATAATTTTTCAAGCATTACTTTAGATCATACGAGGTTGACTACCAAACGTTTCGACTAAAACATTTCAGCACTTAACCAATTCACAAAAACTTTAATTGTAAGTACAGACCTGAAAAGTTAATTAAAAAGTTTACATTTACTGTAGCAATGTAATTTAATAAATAAAGGTGTTTATTTACATTTACTCGAAAGAATGTTATTTAAAACTATACAACCACGCATTATTGTATAAGAAACATTTTATTTTAAATAAAAAAAAATTTGAAAAGCTAACTTAGGTGTCTTTGGGCAGTTATAAAACGGCATCCTCCGTAGAGCGGAACAGCTGGTCACTCTACACTCGTAGAGTAGCGTCTACGTCTGAAACCGTGAATTTTTCATGTTCAACCTCCCGACGCAGCGACGGCTTTTAGCCGCGCAGATTAAAGATAAAATGTACAGGTGAAAATGGGGCTCGGGAAACGTTTTGTTAGTTCCGAATAGGGTTCTAGGCTTTTGGGTTGTTAGGTAATTCGGATGAATTGTCTTTTTACTCTTTCTAATATTTAGCGTCAATTTTTTTATACGGTTACAATACAGCTGGACAGGTTTTTTCAATTATAAGGAAAGGAAACCAAACGACAATAAGTAAAAATTTTAATAATAATAAAAAGACGCTGAAAACCAATCCACTGCTCTGATGCAGGATTTAAAAACCGACAATGGTATAGTTGCAAGTATAAAATTAGTAATAAAATTAAAATTGTATTCCCACCAGGGTTTTTACATACGATGAGTACAAAGATAAACCCTTTAAAAATACAAACGCTTTTATTGATATGTAATAGAGATAGACGGACGGACGTATTGTTTGTTTGAATGGGGTTCTAGTTTTATAGGGATGAAAGTAATATATACGCATACCTTATTATTGTACCATATCGAAAGGCAATAAAAGTTTACTAATAGATTAACCAGTAAACAATTAGTAGATTTTAAATGGATTTTTGAATTAATATTTTGTTACAGAATTCTAGCGAGCATTGACCTTTGATGGCATAGTAGTCTAACTAAAAATTATCTTCGTCTTAATAATATACATTCTAGATACCGACATATCGGGTGAGTTTCAAATAATTAACGTTAAAAGAAATGGAGTTAAAAAACCATATTATGAGAAAACACGACCCGTGTGACTATATTTCACTTTTGCTTTACATACGGCACCGCCCAAATGAAAAATAATCCGATGAACCCGATTCAAAAGATGCATTCTACACCATCATCTAACCTATTCAAATTAAACTTTAAACGACTGGCCTCGTGGTCGAGTGGTTAGAGACCATGACTGCAAAACCGGAGGTCGAGGGTTCGATTCCCACCCACGACAAACATTTGCGTGATAAGCACATTTGTTTATTCTGTGTCTGGCCGTAATAAAAATATCTATATAAGTACTATTTCGTATGTATATATGTATGTTCATCAGCTGTCTGGTCACCATAACACAGGCATTAAATTGCCTAATATGGGATCAGCCAGCCGTGTGTGGAATTGTCCCCAGTTATTTAGTTACTTAGTTCAGTTATAACTTTTTTTGGTTAAGTAACATAAAATAGGCGAACAACGAGTACTTCCTCGTAACATCCTAGGTTCCAAAACTAACCCTATGTCTAGCCGCAACGTTGCTAAACGACACATCCGGTTGGATAAAAGTAAGCTCGTCGCGAATATTAATAAGTTCCGGTAGTCGGCTTTGAAGCCATTATATATAATGTTAGTTATATACAGAGCAGTGATAGCGTAGCGGTTTGAATGTCAACTTCTCACTCAGGGTTGTTTAGGTTCAAATCCTCGCACGCAACTATGACTTTTTACGTGCGCTTACAAAAAGTTAAAATTTAAATATCGCTCACTATAACCGTAGGAGAACGAGATAAAACTTACATACATACATATAGTCATGCCAGGTTTGATAGAAACCCGATAAAAAATAAATGTGATAAAACTTGCACACTTCAGAATGTGTTTTAAAATATATAATGTTGGTGAGGTGTGTGAAGTCTGCCAATTCACACTTGTCCAGCGTTGTAGACTAAAACTGTCTCACTATGTAAGGAGACTTGTATCCAGCAATACCAATTACCAATAAAAGGATCACAATACAATGTAGTACACAGCTCGAGCTTAGTTCTGCATCAGTAATCCTTTCAATACGTAGGTACTACTAATACCTTTGAGATTTGATGCAACTAGCGGCATCAGTGTACAGTCAAATGCACAATACGATAGCTCTGTTTATCTCGAGCGTACATTAAATATTGAACCGTTCGCCTTTCCCAGACGAATGGTCGCCGTCAAACCAACGCGCTGAATAACAATTCCGTCACTTCCGAAACGTGTGCGATAATGAATTGACCGCGCTAACTGTATAGAAACGTGATTACCACGCTAATCACTAGCTGCTCACCGTGTAATATGCTGTAATAATAAGTGTCCTCGTGGCACAGTGGTTAAACAACCCGACAGCAAAACCGGAGGTCGTAGGTTCGATTCTACCCAGGACAGATATTCGTGTGGCGAACTCATTTGCTTGTCCTGTATCTGTATTTGTATTATATTGTATGTATATATGTTTATCAGTTGTCCGGTTACTATCACACAGACAATTGCATAATTTGCAATCAGACAGCCGCCTATGATATACTAAAGTATAAACTATAAAAACAGAGAACATGCACATTTAAACACAGCATAGTTCGGAATAGTAGGTTCATTATACGCATATACTAATTTTGAGCTCAAATATTATTATTTTTCAGTGGATGACTATTTCAGTTATTATTTTTATATTCCGTATCTGCTGTGTATCTGTGGTTGAACACGAAATAGAACCTTTATGTGGTCAACATTTCAACATAGTAATTATTAGTAACGTCATTATCATAAGCTCTACGTGTTTCAACAAATTTTGAAACAATAATGTAGATGTTTATCGTTTATAATAATGTTCTTTCGTATAAATCTGACCAATAGCGATAGTGTACACTTTTATAATTAATCTTTATTAACCCGGAAATTTTAAGGCACTTACATATACCTACGAACAAAATGTTTTTTGTTGCTAAAAAGCAGCAACTTAATTGCTTTTAAGTCCAAATTAAATACTTTTTAAGATATACTTCTTTCATAATTTACTTCAACCCTAAAACCTCTTAAGTACTTATAAGAATCAGATAATTATTTAATCATTATATATTGACTGTAAAGCTATCTTATTTATTTATTTATGTAAAACTTAAAACTAGGGGTTACAAAGGGCAAACTAATGCCTAGCGGCATTGTCCTCCAGTCGAGCCTCGGTGCATGGTGAAATATAGTGATAGGCTCTTATTCAACACGAGAATGTATAATTATATTTTATGGCAATTATATGAATAACATCAACTTTTTAATGAATCTCTTTTAACACGAAATGTACCTTACGTTCTCATTTTGATTCTTTCAATTAAATACCTCACCTCGTCCTTGACAGTTTCTGAATGCTTCACTGTCACAGAACCGTGTCAGCGGCACGAGTTACGGGCATTATATCAGCTGATTGACGCAAAGCCTGATGCGAGCCCGCGGGTTACGATCTCATTAACAGCGATTATCTCATGGCTGTTGCACCCGCCATACCCGCTCTCCTGCGCGCGTGGCACTTCTGTACGCGTACGTACTATACAAGTACCCAACCGGCTTCTTTGAGTAACGACTCGTAGTTACACAGACTACTGCCTCGACAATTCTAAGTTCAATTCCCACCCAAGACAAATTCCATGATCAGTTCGTACTACTGCGTCGACAATTTTAAGTTCGATTATGATGTTCGAAGTAGCGGCACTCGCTAAGGGGTCCGAGTTTGAATTGCGAATCTATAAATAGAATTAATCACAAAAACAAGAAAATCATCAGTCTCATTAACAATTGCTCGCAAAGGTATTCAAATACAGAATAATACGTTTTTATATACAATAGCAGTTAAATCAGTTACCGTCTCGTTTTCTATAACAAATCAAGTGAATACGAAATTTTATTCCGAACATCCAACATTTACAAAACCTTGAACAATGAAAAACCTAAATACGTTTCGTGTCTTCCCGAATTCATAAACATTCTCTTCCATTTATAATGTTAATTTCAGAACCCAAATATTCAAAATATTTTCCAGACAGCGTAACTTTTTGATTCATTTAATTACCTGTAAGCTACGAGTTTAAAATTCATGATAAAGTTGAGGTAATTCATCAAATTAACTTACTTTGAATTTCGTCTGAGAAATTACAATTATCTTTACCTTATATCTTTTATATAAATAATTTATTACTTCCTTTTTTAATTGTCCGTTCTGAATTACTTCTTTATATTTTTTACTACGCTTTTTAACATTAGACCCGTCTAATATAAACGTGAGTGACATAAAACAAACAGAGCCACACAAAGCCTAATTAAATGACATCTCATTAGCAACAACTATCAACGCCCTACACACGCAACCTTTCAATCGAACGTTTTAATTGCATTCAGCTGTTAGCAAAGGGCTTCAAATGGTTTAACATTAGACCTTTATTCATCTATATCTGATGAAAGTATCAAGTATACATCAATCGTGTTGAAACGGGACAATAGTAACTGATATATGCACGTTATATATTACCGATTTGTATATTAGAGGTATACAAATATATAGCAATGGAACTGAACACCGGTGTTACTTTGGCATTTATGATATTGAATATATAAGTATATTTTCAATTCCAAACAACTTTTTTAGATTTTGGTCCATTTTAATAAAAAAAAACTTGTAAAATCTAACAAATATAAAAGCACGGTTACAATGAATATTCGAATCGAAATTAGGGTGAAGAGCCCAGTGCTCGTCACCTGAAGACGTCCGCCGCGTGTCGCTTATTGAGACGCGTAATATATTTTTTATAACCCTCGCGCATCAAACCCGCTACCCCTCGCACTGACACTGACATGTGAATCGCTGCGTCTGAATAAGACGTCAAAAAGGGCAATTTATTAGCGTTTCGAATACACGTGAATTTTATTAAGCGTTACATGACTGGGGCGTTATTATTGACGTGACAGGGGGTAACTTTATGGATACTGATAATCATTCAATGGGCACGACCGGAATGCGCACTCGACGCAACGTTTATAAGGAATTCATTTCGCATTTTTCAAGCGCAAGTGAACGGGTTTTACGCTTGTAAATTAAAATACGAGCACCGCAGGCCATTAGCTGCCGGCTATTTCAATTTTTCATATAAAAAAAGAAAAATCTATGAAATACTAAATAAATGCTGGGTATATTTTGTCTTTATTCAATGAATCGAGCGGTGGGTCCGGCGTCATCGTGCCGCGTCTAATAGCTGCAAATTGAATTGCGTTTCGCCCGACAGATGGGAGCGCGGGCCGCCCAGAAACGACAAATTTGCGATATTACATGCGGATTAATGTTCGTGCACCATTTTTTAGGGTTAAATTGTCTTTTCTGTATCGCCCCCGTGAGATTTTACAATCGCCGGCCAAAGGAAATAATCGTCTACGTCGTGTGAATACAGTTTAGATCCGCTTGCGTGTGATCCGAGTTGCGGTCCATTGTTTCGAGGCTGATGTCGAGATCGCATAGGGCGATTCCCCAAGCTAGATGCCATCCGTACGATGGTTATCATAATCCCTCCATTGACATGATGTGATGACACATGTCGTGCAGTCGTGTTCTAAAATTTCTCTCTTAAAAAATCCCTGATGTACAGTCAGAAATAGTGACATTCGCCTTTATACCGTTGCCAATAAGGGGTGGGATGAACATTTTGAAAAGCAAAAATATATTGCACGTCCTGGGAAGGTATGGAATGGACAGTTCACAATGTAATGTTTGTATATGAAGATCGCTATTCGGGCTTAGCTCTGAGTTTGCTTGATGCTGTATTTGTATAGCTGTCGTCAAGAGCATATGGAATTGAGTACGCGAATTAAACATTTCCACCCTTTGTTAATGTATTTACCGAAATAACAAATAAATGTTTGCTGTAACAATAAAGTCTTGTTCATACGTATGTTTACTCTGTATCGTATACCGAGGCGAATTAATTGTAATTTTCACTTGCGTTGGTAAGAAATTTTAATGACAAGAGCAAAATACCTCATAATAAGTCGCCAAGAATGAGATTATTTCTCTAGTGAAAAGAAATATGTCGATCGAAAACGGAACGATTGTTGACTGCGAAATTATATGAAGTCAATGGCTAAATATTAGTCGAGATTAAAAACGACTAACAAAAGAGTGGTGAGGGAGTCCAGAGAATTGATATGTAGTGTAATTACGATACCTCCGCGTGTGTTGGGGCAAACTGCAGAATCGTAGGAAATTACAGGATCCTAAACAAATGGAACAAAAGCAGTCACCCTTCCGTCGTCGAAACACTCCACGGCCGTATTAATGGGGACAATTTTTTAATATAGGGTGCATTGGGGCTTTCAAACAATTATCCGAAACGAGAGAACCGAGAAACATAAGAAACACACTTGCGAGGCTTTTCGAACGTCACTTGGCAAAATTAACAGAAAATGTTGAAATGAGTTCAAGTCGAAATTGAGTAGGCAGCAAAGTATAATAATTTTCCCAATACTCTAGTTTTAAAATGTTTAAAAATATTTCAAAGCATTATAACTGGATATGCACTTGAATTAAAAAATAGAACTTTTTGCGGCGTATTTCATAATTTTCTCATTTTTTGCTGAATAGAAAAATTGCTGGTCCTATTAATTTATGAGGGCTCAACGGGAAGCATTCAGTGCTCCAGCCCAAGCGCTACATGGACGAAAATGCGAAAATAATCGTACGCAAAAACCCTCGCGACAAATGAACATCGGGGGCTCGAGAGGTCATTAAAGCGGGGCTCGATCTAAAAATGAGGGGGAGGAAAAGAGCAGGGGGGGGGACTTTTGAGAACTCTGTAATTGGACCGGGGAGGGTCTCAAATCGCATTCGAACCTGCGGAGGCGGAAAGACGGCTCAGCCGACAATAATTAACAACAAATATGGGTGAATCGATTTTTACTACATTCAAAGTACCTACGCCCATTAGGTTATTTCGCGAGGCGAGCAATTACTCGAACAATAACCCTTTAAATATTAACGTTAAAACCGCGTTTTTTGTGGGAAAACTTCGCCGGTTTGCAACTGCGCCGCGGGTAATGCTATGTTGTTTTCTGTCGCGTTTACAATGTTGTCGAGTTAAATGCACTTTTTTTATTTTCCTTGCCCTGTTAACGTAATTGAGTATTATGTGAGCAAACTAAGGGAGTCGGTAATCGCTTTAGCCATTTCAAATTCAACAGTAAAAATACACTTCGGCCGCGCGACATTCCGCGGGCGTCGTGTTTTCAAACAAGACGGTAATTCAGTCGAATTATTTATGAATAGAGACATCACATCCTCGTATAATAGCACTGATAGCTTAGTGGTTTGAATTTAAGTCGCCCACTCCGCGGTTCTACATTCAAATCCTGGCACCTCTGTCTGAAGAAGTTTCGTGAATTTTAAAACTTAAAGTGTATGTTGTGTAAGTATGTTATGTAAGAAAGAAAATACACATTATGCGCGATAGGTATACGGTAATATGATTATATGTTTGTTCTATCGTGACCTAATACTACAGCAATGGTATCCTAAGTCATCGTTACCGAGAAAACAAACGCGCGTCAAAGCATTGTCTGTCCAGACCACACAGTGCGATAGGAGCGTGAAAAAATACGGCGAAAAAAGCGGAGACAAGGGAATCACGTCACCACATTATGTTAATAGGTCCGGGATATGACAACATCGGAAATAATCCGCTTTGTCCGTGGAGCGGGCACATTAGACCACGGTCCACTGGGAGCTGTCCTTTGATTTTCGATTCAATGGAAATTAATACATTATGTATGTTTGTATAGGGTACATATTTAATATTACATAGCACAGGCGGTCGATCTGATAAATATGTATGAGGAAAGCGACATTAAGATTACGGCTTGAGGCGCATTAAGTGTGCTGTATAAAAAAAATATATGTACATAACAAAAAACGTGACGAGCGCCTCACAAAAAGTTGACGGAACCATAAAAATTGACAGTGCGTGGCGATATGATAAGCCGAGTTAAGTAAAGGCGTATACACACAAACCGTTGTGATGTAGATACACGCGCGGATTCAACCGATTAATAAAAGAAACGAAGAAACAAAAGAGGATGGGAATAATTAGTAAGGTGCTCGGTAAAGCAGCGTTTACTACTGAGCACATGAGTCAATCGCATGCCTTTGTATATACTCGTAAATAATGCCGTATCGAAAATGACAACTACGAGTAGTTAGTTGGATAATTAAAAACTAGCTGTTCCGGCAGACTTTGTTCTGCCCTATTACATTTGCTGATGAATGATGTATGAACATTTGTAGAATCTTAAATTAAATAAATAAATAATAAATTTCTCACACTTTCACACACGGCTATCTGATCCCAAACTAGGTAATTTAATGGCTGTCTTATGGTGACCGGACAGCTGATAAATTAGATACATACATACGTTATAGTACTTATATAGATATTTTTTAACTATACACTTAAATTATACATTCGTAATTTCGCGATTTACGCTCTTGGTTCATAAAATTTTATTAATGCAACACCGCGGCCAAAAGCTAATGTTATATAAAGAGCTGGTTAGTTTTGCGTGCAAAAAAACAATAATAACCCACCTGTCGCCTAAACAAACATATAATAAAAAGCCAGCGGCGCGAGATAATCACGGGGTGGTACAGGACAGATGCGCCGTGTATCTCGCGCACGCGATCCCACGTGTCAAATAGCTCGTTAACTGCCCCCTAACAAATAGAAATATTACTCATAACATAATCCCCACTTATAATAGATTTAACCTGCCATAAAAATCATAATACATTTTTTTGTTGTCCGCGCAAATAACGGGGTCGTTCGCATTAATAACGATTACCCAACAATGAACTCGAGAGTGTGTAATAGTCATAATTCGTGGCTTTTTTCGATGCGGATAATCGTTGGGGTTATGAGCATATTATATGGGGTTAGTTTGTAAATTGGATTTAATATTTTCGTTTATGGCAACGCTTGTGTGAAATTGAACGCCCGTTTAAGGGCTATTTCGCGGATAGGGTTAATCCGGCTCAATTGCGATGGGGTTTAGTGCTTATTGTATCGCTTGTGAGTTTATTGTTATTTTATTGTATGCTTGGTTATTGTATTATTCCACTTAAATGCTTGTAATGAAAAATATCTATATAAAAATTATATCGCATGCATGTGTTTCTCAGCTGATCGGTTACCATAACGGGCATTTATTTGCCTAATTCGGAATCAGACAGCTGTGTTTACAATCCCAATCATTAACTTACAATCAAGTCTTTGCCTCACACAAGCCTATACTTTAAAATAAATTAGGCTACTTGTTAGCGAGAGAACGGGTCTGCCTACGTCGAGAAGCGATGATCGAATGAAAACCATCCTTATTATTACTAGTAGACCTAACCACGCGTTGCCGTGGTTATATACAAGTATGTTAAATCATATATGTCAAAATCCCGTACTACTAAGTGTTGTCCTATAAAAAAACAGATTTTTCAATAAAAAATGAGATTATCAATTAAGATGAAAAATATTCTATCTTTTAAGTTGAACCAAACAATAGAAATGTACAAAATTTCATCGTAATCGGTTCTGTGGTTTTGGAGATTATCGCAATCGAATATCGTGACACGGGATGTATATATATATATATATATATATATATAT
>DWGJ01003238.1:0-13807 GCA_018246895.1 Aspitha aspitha aspitha | reverse complement strand
GCGCCTCGTGTGCGCTGGCCGCGCCGCCCGCCGCGCGCACTGCCAGCGTCTCCACCACCTGCACAAACACGGATTCCTTTACTTACACCCACCTGTTCAGTTCTAATTTTAAATTTTTTAAAAGTATTTTATATTTCAGTTGTTATGTTTTATGTCATTGTAAATAGGGCAATAAAAAAAGAGTGAACCGACAGCTTTTATTTTACACGAATGGATATAGGTATTTAAAAATCAGTAAAATAATAATAATCCTAAACACCACCATAGGGTTCATTTCGAGAAAGTTCCCTTCAAGGTTCAAAACAATGTACAATTAATATGAATCGGGTTTAACAAATTAACATTATTACACGTTTAATAAATTTAAACACAAACAACGAATGCCCATCACTACGGGATTTATTGTTTCAATTTCTTACAACCGGAAATTGAAGGATTAGTTACGTACATAATAACTTAAATAGGTGCGCAACATTATCGTCAATAAGTATATTGTATATCGCAGTCGTCATGTGGACGAGCGTTGGAAAGTTGGGTCCGAACCTTAGGCCATAGAGAATAGACAGTTATAAAATAATTACCGCCGTCTAGTACATTGTTGTTAAAAGCGGGCGAAACGTATTATCTGCACCGTTGACGGTAAAAGGATCACTTTTGTCGTTTTATTTAATGTCACGCTCGTTGTTCAGCGCGATTTTAAGATGTTCCGTATAGTAAGGCAGGTCGGGCGTTTTCTATATTTATCAGTAACATAAGTAGATAATAAGCTAGTAGCTTCGCCCGCGTGGAAATCAATATTTTCCCGTTTTTGTAACATTTGTCGTTGCTGCTCCACTCCTATTAGCCATAGCGCGATGTTACATAGCCTGTAGCCGTCCTCAATAAACGGAATATTAAACATAAAAATAATTTTTCAATTCGAACCAGTAGTTTTTGAGATTAGCGCGTTCAACCAAAGAAACTCTTCAGCTTTATAATATTAAGTATACCTAGATATAAATTTGGTAAATGCTGGTATTTGACGTTCAATCAAATGAGTCTTGTCTAAATTTATCTACCCTGTTTTTTGTTAAGGCAGTTAGTGGGAGCACTAATTCAGTGTGTTTACGACTGGTTGCCAGAGTTCCAGATCCCGCTCCCACGCCGCGCCATGTCCCTTCACACGATTCGATAACGTACACTTGTTTATAAGAACCTTTTAAATGTGTAGGTATAATATATAAAGTTTAATGGTATTCCTTGAATGTGAAATATGAGTAAAATTAAAATGAAAAGAACAACATTACAACTACAACATATTGACGTCGTACGAAAGACACTTGAAATATTCTATATACGTTTTCAAAGCAATTTAATACATTTTTCTCACTATCATGTAACATTAGCTACATCTTTAGTTCAACATACATTCATAGTTGTTCCATAACTGTCTTCCACATGTTATCGTATGAATAGGTTTTATATCCCCGCTCTCCGCCTACGCGACATTATTCCGGAGTATTATCGAAGTAACATTGAATAAAATTTATCGATACGACTCCACCAACGAGTGCTTATGTAAGCTGCGATTGACTCTGAGAATAATAAAGTAGAACTTAAGTAGATAATCTTGTAAGATAGATTATGGTTTTTATTCATTTATAGTAGTTATGCTACCCACCATATTTCACTTTCAAACTAAAATTTCCAGGTATAAAATGAAGTCATTTAAAATGAAACGTAGATTTTGACTCTGCTAATTCGACATGGGTGAGTGCTTCTATTTATCATAATAGTACCACACTTAATATAAATTAGTAGCAACCTTGCAATTAATAAATATTGCCAACAATTCAATTCCTTTAATTTATCATATCGCGTGTAATTTATACCAGCTTAAACTTTATTACGAATGGCGACAACAAAAAGTAAAAAAATATCAGTAAAATAGGCATTAAAATGATTAACAGTAGCTTTAAGCGGGTCGAGAACATGTAATGCAAAAATGAAATACATTTTAATATTAGTGCTTACATTTATCATCAAAGTAATTTGGATTGGTTTTATAAGGAATCGTGGGCTAGCATACGAAACCGTTACATTGAGGAGGCATAATGGCAACGACAAATGCTGAAAGTCAATGAATCTCGAACCGGAGAATAAATGCCTAGGTTTAATCACATTGTAAACCGGGCACGCGTCGAGCAATCATAATGCATAAGTTATTCGTTATAAATCCCAACTTTTTATGTACCACTAAACTGTTTTATTGGTTATTAACACGTGTTAAACGACTAAAAGACTAAAACATTTGTAGAAAACTACGCTCATTAACATACGAGTATGATGGACTACTATACAGCCCCTATTTTCGGTTCCGATTATAGTTTACCGACTAATTATGGCTCTATATTTTATTTCAAGTTTAGTGTGTTCTTACCGTAAGTCTAAAACTGTTTTATTGCATAATATTATGTGTATAAATTAAAGCAGTGCTATTCGCAGACTGAAATAACGTTTACAAACGTGTAAAGCAACAGTTGGATTAAGAGTTTTTGAATGAATCTTACCCTTAAAATGGTAATATATTGCGTGATAAAGGCATGTTGACAGACCCAGACAGACTGATAGTGATAACATTTATATGTACAAAACTTTAAGGTCATTAAAATATATGTATACAGATGAGAGCAAAAATAATTAACAACTTAAGGGAGACCTAGAAGATTGCCAACTTATTAGTGGCAGACCATGCAAATTTTGACGAAGCTGTTCAGTAAGTAACTTATGTAACAATTACTATACCAATATAGGTATAAGTTCAATAAGGGACATCACTTAGACAATTTTCAATAGGTGTAATAAAACAAATAAGTAGTCGTTAATTAGTGTAATATACATAGATATAATTAGGTATATACATTTGTACTGAATACTTTGAAACTTACTTTCTAAAAGCTTGAATTCATTTATTCTAACAGTACACAAATCAGAATTATTACTTAACACGGCATCAAATTAACATTAATAACAGACATAAATCAATTATTCATTTTGAAACAGTCATCGACTTTTAAATCGTAATAAAATGTACCAACGGCAGTCAATTTATTTATTGCCTTAAAGTTGTAAAACCATATTACACGCAGTAATGACGTGTGTTATTGGCATTTATTTCAACCATTTTACCATCAATGACCGCTTATTCATCGTTTATGATTATTGTTTAATTAAAATCAAATTAGTTACACAAAATAAATAAACGGCAACCGTGCTTTGTTTTACTGTTTTATTAAAAATGAAAGTCATAAATCCGCTCTACCAATTTTATGTTAACAGACGAGAACAATTTAGCAGGTAAGTATTATAAAAAATAGATACGAAATACTATTTTCGTGTAAGAAATCTATGACGCTTGAAATAAACCGTACCTACCTCGAATAGACCATCTAATAAGTACTACAGTAGCTATACTATGCATACCAGTAGAGGCAACAAAGCTGACAGAACCTGCTACTTATATACCAAACAACAATGTTACCATATACCACATTCGCCGGACCGTATAAAATGCGCCTTGATTTATTTATTACTCGTACGAAAAGTCAACAATGAAACGTTTTTGAAAAGTGAAACGAAAAGGATTTACGAAAGGGTGTCCGAGTATTGTTTGCGTAGCCTGTTATGCAAATCAGTACGCTGAAACCGAAAGTGTAGCTATTCAACAATGAACTGAATACTTGCGCAACCTTTACATAAATTGTCGATCCGCATTAGGTAAATTATGGCTCCTTTTGTTAGTCAAAGTTCGACGTGAACCAGAAAAAACAAGTTCGAATGAGACAATAAACTTCGAATCATCGCTCTTATTATCTTTTCTGTCGTTAAAGCTTAAAGGGTAAAATTTGCATAATGTGGCCTTTCTGGTCAATATTTTGATTTTTGTGGGAAACGAAAGTAAATTTGTTCGAGTCCGCTTTCAAGTGCCATATTCGGTTCCATTAGAATGGTTTTGTGATAGTCACGGGCCGGCATTGGGGCGGAATAGGGCGTCGCGTGTTTTTCGCGTGTTAAGCCTAAAACGCTCGACGAGGGCGGGCACGAAGAAAATTCATAAAGCGCGATCGTGTCGTACACATTTTGATAAGTACGTTACCAGTTGTTGTGATTTATATTGAGGTGTGTTCGTGTTACCGGATAGTTAAGTTTTTACGGTCACGATAGAGGGGACGAGTGAGTGGAGTCGACGATTTGTTTATCGGTTATGGCGAGGTGACGACAGGCGATGACACGGTATCAGCCCCGTGTAACACCGATCTCTTTATGTGTAAGTGTCACCTTTAGTGCTCTGTTTATGGCCTTTCGGTTGCGTCGAGGCATTGGCGGTAACGGCCATAGTAATCGTCGACTAAAACATCCAAATACCACCTTATATCCTTTCCTTTAAAGGGTCACAATAAATACTTGCTTATAACTTGTTCTCAGTCACTATCAGTACTTCGAATATTTAAAATAATGTATAGGCCAATGAACTGAAATAGATAATATAATTTACATGTAGGTAGGTATTTATTTGTTATGTAAAAGCATTGTATAAATATTGTAAATTTTAGTTTCCATTTGATTGCCGACCGAGCTTTTCTTCGATTGCTTTCGCAGCTGTGTTCGTTAATAGAGGACTTAGCCTCAAACTTTACTCAAATAAACTTGTCAGAACAACGCAGCTTGTGTCCGCATCAACATATTATTATTGTCACGAAACCAACCGCAATTCCTAACTAACTCAATCCAAGATGGCCTCTAACCGCACGCAATATGGTGTCATAAAACAGAGAAACAGACGACGGATCACAGGCTGTCCGGCCATGATTACTATGAATCATCATAAATCAAACCCGCAGTGGCCCGCAGCCCGACTCTAATTGCGCTAGATCTCTCTCAATGCGATAAATCAAACATTTGGCTGCGGGCACGATTTTTCATTTTATGACTCCGTTCTGGTCGTCATAAATTGTGACAGGCTGAAACTTTCGGGCTTCATATAAATGGACGTAGATTAATAAATTTTAATTAAAGTTCTTGCCTCTTGTAACTTATAGATCCTTACCTATTATTTTTATTCAAAAGATTTTTTTTACCTATGTACCTATCCCACGAACTATCCCACATGAGCTTAAAGTGGCTTGCAGTGTTTTTGTGAAGTATCAGTATGTGTACCTATGGGTAAGTAGGTATGTAATACTTACTTTAAAAAGAAATGAAAAACACCAGCTAAATAATTAAGGTTAACAATGTTTCTCTGCCTGCACCCTCATTTCCCAATAAGAATAATCACATACTTTTCAACTTAACAAGGTGTGAAGGAGGTACAGTAATTTGATTATATATGTAAGCATGTAGATATCTCATTAGGTAATTTGTTAGTTCGTTTCAGCTATAAATGTAATATATAAATAAATAAATAAAATAAATAAATAACTGGAGACAATTCCACACACGGCTATCTGATCCCAAATTAGGCAATTTAATGCCTATGTTATGGTAACCGGACAGCTGATAAACATACATATGTACATAAATATATAGATATAGTTATTACGCCCAGACACAGAACAAACAAATGTGCTCATCACACAAATGTTTGTCCTGAGAGGGAATCGAACCCAATGGCACATTGATACAGAAGGTAAGCTTAGGAATGTTTATGTAAGTAGGTAAGCTTAGGAACTTTAGTGTAGGTATCTTTATCGCTGCGTGAGGTCATCGCGTGGTTCCATTACATTTAATTTCCCGACATGTTATTATACTAAATTCTAATAACAGGTTTTAAGGCAAAGTGTAAAGTTAGCGCAATTGTCTATGATAAGAATATATTTTACAATAATAATTTGAGCTGGAACAAAGAACTCCTATTTTTTTAAATAGGTACCTACGTGTTTGGAAAGTAGAAAACATAGGTATCAGACATGTGTATGATTTTGTCTGTTAGCCCCTTTACATTTACAAAAGTGTTATAATTACTTTCTTAAATGTTAAATCTATATAATTCCTATTATTCTAATATTTATGCAAACGAATAAAAAATAAAAGAAATTAATATTTTAAATAAACAATATACTAAATTAATAAAAACAGTACAATAAACTTAACTAAGAAACTTACAAGTAATTTTGAGCTTGTTTCACAATTACATAAGGCACATAAAAATTATTATCGTAGGGAGAATGCCTGATAGAAATAAAATAAAAATAATAATTGATATTGACTAATAGACATTTTCACATGTACAAACTCATCGTCGAGTTAATCCGTCGTAATTGACTCTTGCTGGGAAAGCTATAAATGGCTATTGACGCCGCCAATAAACTAGTACAATTAATACTTCGCTCCATCTCCACGTACAAGGATCGTAATTTTTTCTGTCCTTGCAGTAATTACAGTAAAATATAATTTTTTATCTCGAAATGATTACCGCAAAGGTTTAATTATCGACAATGAATAATGTCATAACATACAATGGTTTTGTGGATTTGAGTATAGGTTTATCTAGTTCTTTGTGTTTCAAGTTTGTAATATTATGAATTAGTATTCATGTAGAGTATATTTAAAATAATGATATTTTAGACTTAATTGTTATAAAATAGTGTTTTATAACTTAAGAATAACCTAATACGATATTTTCAATATGGCCGTTACCTACATCGAACTCGGGGCCACCTCGAACCGCTCGACGCTCTTAGACCGTAAATAAGTCTGGCATTTTGAGCACTTCGCCTAGTATTTTACGTGCATTGGCAAATACTTAGGTACAATGCGACAATAAACCCTTTGAATTCCCGAACGCAGTAAATAAGGTCACAAGCTAACGTAAATTAATCTTTATAGCTTCCAAGAAACAGTCTGCTTTCATTTGAAAGAGACTTCCAACATAAGCTTGCAGCGATGCCAAGGCGGCAATGGCGACTCACGATTTGAAAACAGATTTATGATCGGCCACGATAACGGGCTCGCGATAAAAATTTTGCCATTCCTAGAAAACATGTATTACACATACATACGTATATGTGTAATGCTGCAAGGTACTGTACGGTTATGTAGGTACTAAATGTACCTTATAAATACGTTATTGTAATTTATGACAAGTAAAGCCATTAAAATACCTAATATATGTATGTAGGTACCTAACGATTAAGTTTTTTAGTTTTCGTATGTACACCTAATAAAAAAAATAATGAAAAAATTAAAAAACCCGACTGCGTAAAAACATGAGGTAAATAAAAACTTGAAAATGAAACAAACAAGTTCAGGGATCCGATAAACACTTGTAATATTTTAATGCAGAATATAAACTCACGGAATTGCGGAATTTTATAGTCGGGACCAACATCTAGATCGGGTCAATTCTCCCCAAAAATGGATAGCTCGCACTCGTACTCACATTTGAAATTGGCCTTGGAAAAGCAAAGATACATAAAGATTTTCAACATCATATATTAGGTAAATAAATATCCTTGTTAGTTCTGATAGGTATAACTAAATACAGTTTTATATTAATAGATCAGAGAAGAAATTAGATAAAACATAAAGCAACTTTGCTAAATACTAAAACACAATAAAGAGTTTGGTCGCTTTAATTAGTAGGCACTTACCATAAAAACTATTTTAATTTATTTTACATCTTTTATTTATTTAAATGAAGAGTAGGTATAGGCTAAAACTGATATTTTAAATATTAAATATGTAAGTGTACTGTAGGCTTTATATACTTACTGAACATCGCCGTATTTTTTAAGAAATGAAGCACACATTCAGTTTACATCATGTCTATGTATTAACAATAAAAAGGTACAATAAAGACCTTATGCTATCTATCTCCTGGGGTCACCACAGAAATATCCTTTAACACTTTTTTACGAAGAATCGAATTGGCAGTGTGAAAGTCATTGTTATTTAAGCTATAACATGTATAGATTTCTTAATAATCCACTCGTATTCATAAATAAATTCAAGCTGGCCAGTATGTCGCCGCCATGTTCCGCCGGCGTGCGTACGCGCCTACGCGCCGCGAGCAACGCGAAATTACAGACCGCTCACGCGCGGCCGCTGTCGGGTATAAAAATAAAATAAACTTAAAACAACGTCATTTTGTGCACGTGTGCGTGAGAGCCGGTATTTATTTATAGGCTAGTAGCTATGTAAATATAACGAACGACCAACTCCGGACCAACGTTCCTTGTGGTTTGCGAAACGTCTTAATCCGTTCGCCTCCCCAGCCGAACTCTTTATGTGCATGACGTGTTCGAATAATTGGACCGATGACGACAAAAATAATAATCGTAGAATTAACATAGATATATATATCCACAAAAGATTGCCCTGAAAACTTTTTTATCTATTGTCAAATATTATTCTTCACATACAGTGCATCAGACCAGGAAACATTGACCAGTTCCTATTACTAGAGTATTCGCTTATCTTCCTGCTATTTAATGCTTATCTGAGAATTTATTTGAGTGTGTTACAAAATTCTGCCAAAATTTTTAAATGTATGCTTTACGTTTTATAAATGTAGATATATTAAAACAACTTTGCATCGTTTTGCACGTTGAATAAAAGCATGGCACGTAAATACAGTTGTATTTTATAAAGCTAAGAGCAGACGTTGGTCGGGATTAAGCCGAGCGAGATATTGCAAGGCGATATTTCAGAGCGGGCGGCCGGTCGTCGACCTGCGCCCGCCCCACGCCTCCATTCTGTACTCTAGGGTTGCCAGGATGTAGTTTACTAATGCCATTATTTTATGGCACGTGATTTTAAATGGTCATTCTTCTGTATTTCTATATGACGTAAAAGATAAATGCTCCGCTACTGAAGACTAAATCACTAAACTGGAGCACAGAGCGGTGCTACGTGCTACGTTCTACAACGTGATTCTACAATCTGTAGAATGTCGTCAACAATTGACTCGAAAACCACATTGATGGCGACAACTTAATTTGTCACCATCAATGAAGTTTCGGAATCAGAAAATAAACTCACAAGCAATATCTTGCAACACTATTTTTAGATAAATGAAATCGTTTTTAATTCATATTTGACAATATTTGATACAACAACTATATTTGGAAATTTAAGTATTCTACGCTGGGTAATTTAAAACTTTATTACTGTTATATTTATTAAACTATAATTTCGTTTTAAATATCATAATTTACTTAAAATTATTGATTATTAATTGCTTATAAAAATGGCTATATGCTCTAACCGATAAAAGAGAGCGATGGCATTCACGCAGTCATGTAAAAGCCTTTGCAAGTGTCTAATACTACACCTGGCCTTTCTAACGCTTACAACCCGGCTGCTTCCCCGGCTTTCACGAAAAGTGTTTGTAAAGCTCAATTAGATTTAAGAGAGGATATAAAAGTAATTTTAATCCAAGATTGAAATATAATCGAGCGAAAAGAAGCAAATGAGGTAGTGACTGCAATATTGTGCTTGTAATATATGTATGTACCCGGTGTAGGTACCCGGGAGAAAGATTACGTAGGTTTGTTATTCCAAGAATGAAGAAAAAATTGGTTTATATCTTTGATATATTAAATACACAGTCGATTGTTGCCCGCCTCGGGTGCAGCTGACTATCCAGAGTCTAGATTCTAAATCTAGACCATTAGTATTCAGAATAGTTGGCGCTTAATTCATGGATAATTAGCAGCTATATACGTCAGCTGCTGGTATACAGCTTAGGAAGCCAATTGAGGAGTCCATATCTGATAATGTATAGTTTACTGTTCAACAAATTTCTGAATTCGCTAATTTTTATATTTCTATGGAGGCACTTTGTGAACGTTAAAATTATATTGATCAGTATTGAATATTATAATATAGGATATACAAACATGTTACTGCATCAGCCCTGGTCAAATTCCTCATGTCCGCTTTTTAATTTTACCTCGCAGCTGACAGCCGCCTGTATAAACACACCCTTAACCATACCGTAAATATAAAGGTAAGCAACTGCTAAAACAAGTACAACATACAATACACAAACATATTATTATAACTAACCTGCAGATAGACTCATACTTTTTTGTGCAGGTGCGAGAATAATTTCATTTCATTTCATTTTATTTTTTGCACTTTATACTCAATTGTCAGCTTTTATAAATGCTGATGTAATCATTAAAGTCACTCTTAAGGTCATTAAAAACAATTAAAAGAATAAATAAACACGATAGCAGCAACTACAGTTGTTACGTTTAAATCATATTACAAACATTTGAATATAGGTAGTAGGTATCCATTTTTTTCCCGGTCATAATAAAAACTTTATGGTTAAAAGGAATAATCGGTATGTAGGTACATGTATTACCTACTTTACTTAGTTGTTAAAAATCTACTTAGAATTTAAGTAGTATGTACTCATGTATTTATGGTCCTGTAAAAATAACGATACATTTTTTGTGTAAATCTTGTGCCTGCTTAATGAATCATGATCTTCAAGATATTTTTTAATTGTTACACACAAGATTATATTACCTCTATATTTTTACCAACATGTTTTTTTGTATTTTCTCATTATAAAAACGTAAAGTTGCGATAAAGCAAACGAACCGCATTAATTATTGTACCAAGAGATTTTATCCTCCCTCATAAATTATACACTTAACTACGAAATAATCAGGGACTTGCCAAAAGTATTTAATTGGTCATAAGATTTGAAAAATGTCTCAATCGCCACAGGTACCCTCCAAAACACCTAAATAGATTCCATATTTTGATTAGTATTTTAACGACAATTTATTATTGTTTTCCTTTTCTTCTAAAACTACTGACACAAATTTTAAAAAAATCGTTGCATAAAACGTGTTTCGTTTTTTGGGAGATCTTGGTGGCAGTTACGTTTCATGTTTTGTAAGCATCCCTTGTTCGGAAAGGTCGTTTTCTTATAGTTATGTAGATGGAAAGATACTGTTCCCCTTCGAGGAAGCTTCAACCCCCGCCCTATGAGACAATAAATATGTCAGTGGAAGATATTACACGACGTTAAGACGCGGGTTTCGTCTTCAGCTAAATTATTACATCGCAACTTTTCTGATGAGTTCCCTGTCTGTTACACTAAATAACATTACTTTTTATTGCCGTGTAGGATTAAACCGTATTATTGTTTTATTTTTGGTAGGCAAGCTGCGAGTCATTGCACGTTACTGCGGACTTTATAGCATTTTCATATTTAAAGTACATATTTACGTACATATATGTTCGATAAATTCGAAATTAAACTCAGATACAAAAAAGAGCTCAATCATATTAAAAATATTTTCGTAAGATGCGATAATCAATCATACTGAATAGTATTGGTTGATTCAATTAATTTTATATAATGTATTTTTTCGACCCTTCTATTGTTTCACTGCTTGATAAGGCTGTCCTCTTATAGTGAGAAGATTTTACGAGTAGACTAAAGTCCAAAAATACTAGTGTGGAATTGAGCAGACTTCACATACCTAATTACCTTAGAAAACATATAAATTATAACATCTCTAAGGAGGACCTACCAATTTCAAAACGATATTTTTATTCACCGTTACATCAAGTGATATTAATAAATCTGAATGAGATGAGAAATGAACAAACTTAAAAATTTGATTCAAATTTTTAAGTTTGTTCATTTCTCATCTCATTTAGATTTATTAATATGTCCTTAGTTATAAATTTTATTGTAGTGCGAAAATCAAAGATCTGTTTGGCTAAACGTAATAAATAAATGGAAAGTTCTACATTTACGCAAGAAAACTGTAAAATATACATTGTAGCCGCATTGCGCTTCTTACAAAGCAAACAAAACAGTTTCTTGCAAAAAAATCAGGAAAAAGCGCGCCAGAGAAAAACAACTAAGGATCATAAAAGAAAGAGCAGAGTTGGCGGGAGAGCGGCTTGCTCGCTCAGCGGGCTGCCATTGGTCGGGTGGAGCCCCCCGCGCGGTTCACAGCCCCCTCACCCGATACTAACTCACTCTTCACTTGTTTTTACGGCAGCCATTTTGTGACGTTCGCTCGCGCGGCAACCCGCGCTAATCCATATCCACAACCGGTACCACGCTATACTTGTGTGCGTGACCCATCCGTAGTCAACACACAACATTACGTTCGTAGTAGAATGATACCTACCATTATGCTGGCAGCGTTCTACGCGAGAACGATTCCTTGAATTTCAATGTGTAAACTCTTTGTATTAATGCCAAGGCCTTGAAGCAAACGCGCTGAGATTATAATTATCCGTAAAGTTATAATTTGTATAATAAGCACTTGATACAGATCTATAACAACGCTACCTTCTTTAGAAGTATAATGTACCTAAATGAACTACCTATTAGTCAAAAAATGGGTTTAATATGAAACTTCATACATGATTCGTTAATAAATAATTTAACATCACATATTATCACACATTAACAACAAATGAATTTGGCGTTATTTTGGAAAAAAATGTCAGTCCTAATGCACTAGTTCTTTCAAGTTAGAATAAAGAGAAATTGGGTAAAATATAATGAAATTAGGTTAATATGTAGTTAACTTTGTATTATAGTGTGCTAAAATAGCTATTAAATTGATTTTAACTAGGTCTTTTGTATTCACAAAGTCACCTCGTCTGTAGGTACTACATATTTTTCGCACCAAAGGATAGTCGTATAAAGAAGTTAAAATTTTATTCAAAAGTAATTTGCCTAAGCCTTATTTCAGTTTCATTAACGTAAGATGACTAGCATTTATTAATAACTAAATAAATACATACAAAATAAACTAGGAACATGTAATATAAAATGTAAGGTAAGTATACAATTCCTCTAAACATAAGTACCTATATCAACAATCGTCCAGTATGTACTTACGCAGCGTAACCGTTAAAACCTCCTAACATATCTACATAGAAGTGGCTCTATAGACGTCTTCGAATCATTAACATAGTCACGTATTTGTAATGCATGAAGGCCACATAATGGGCGAGCGGCCTATCTTTACGTCTTAATTTCTCATTAGGGACCCTCGTTAGATAAATCAAATGCAAATGAGGAAACAAAAGTAGTCTATGAATGAGTTACCTAATATACTTAAATAGGGATGGAAAATCTAATATCTGGTAGGATTTCATTTTACTTAGGTACAGTAATTTATATCAACGGTTTTTAAATCTATCTTATAACCTACATGAATTGATTCTTAGATACGTAGTTACTAAGGTTAACGATAAGGAATCAACAAATTTAAACTTAAGCACCTTAATAGGTATCAAACCTACCTATGTACATGATTTATCATTGGACACGCTTTATCAGGCATTAAATGTGCCTTTGTTGTTTTATTTAATATAGGTACACGTAAATGTGTAAAATAAAAAATATGCAAGTAGTTTATTTCATATATGTAGATAATACGAGTAGATACCATATCGTCACTTGTAATATGAATTAACGTAACCGACTTTTCAGGAGAAGCCAAAAACTAATTTGCAAATTAGAAAAAGTGCTGTAACTTTTAATATATTAATGTTAAAATAACATTATTTATAGTAATTATCTTTATATGGTGAGGTCTTTTGGCTAAATGAGGTCTAGAAGAGGCTGATGTTACGGTTTAGAAAGTAGCATGGCGCTTACGTTAATTTTTTTCAAAATGTGTGAGTTACGTTAATAATACCATAAAATGAGTAATGTAAGAGGCATTTCTATATAAATATAGATGACTCTTACGGCAATGTTTTTTTTCAACTTTGGTCAATACATTAATACGCACTAAAAGATTGGTCGTTACGTTATCTAATATTAAGT
>DWGJ01003237.1:0-13807 GCA_018246895.1 Aspitha aspitha aspitha | reverse complement strand
CGCAACCTAATTTGAGACGTTGTCACGTCAAAAAGCATAATGGCCCGTTACCGTGTCCGCCGTCGGTGTGGGCGGTGCGCGTGGAGGCGTCGTCCTCGAACACGCGCGCGCCGTGCACGCACAGCAGGTCCAGGATGCACTGCAGTACCGTCGACACTACCGGCTCGTTCGTCGTGTCTATCAACTGCAATGGATGCATTTTTTATTAACACATACCAGGACAGCTACGTTTGGCCTATTATATTCTTGAAAACTTCACTCAGATAACAGATTAAAACCAAATATGCATGCTATATACTTAGTTAGATCGGTGTTTAGTGGTAGTATCGTTCAATCTTCAACCCGGGGAAGTGCGCAATTAAAGATAGGTTATTTCTTCGAAATCATAAAAAGCCCAAGCTTACATTATACTCGTACATTAATATGGATGAATTACTAAGTTCACTTAATTTAAAACATTATTTTATGTCATGACATAGGTGTCAATGAACGCGATATACTCACATTGGCGAAAAAGAAAGCTTTATGTTCCCTCACAAAGTTCTTATCGAGCATTCCATACAATGCCACAGTTTCCAAAGAGGTTTCTAATATTTCTGCATTTTGAAATATTTCTACCTGCAACATATAAAAATAGCGTTTTAACAGAGAAGAAAACAATTTGTGTTATATTGTTTGAACATATAAAAGTCTTATACACCAGTTAAAGTTACCTCCAGTTCATTAAAAATCGTTTGTAGCGTCGGTGTAATAGATTGCAGCTGCGGCGTGTCTAGGGCGCAGTTGAGTATCGTTAAGCATTTTCTTAGGGTTGCCGCATCCGAAAGTTTTTCCTTTATAATCTATGAATTGAAATGTTAGATAAGATTTCATATTGTCATTGTCAATATTCTTCACTAAAACACTGTGTGCCTGCATTCTATTGTCCTTTATCAGAGTCAAGTAAGAGAAAAATGATCAATAACATTCAATTTTTAAACTTACAGCCATCGATTGTGGAGGTGGTGCCGGAAGGATAGTCAAATCATCTAACTTCCTTTGAATGTCTGCTACCTACAACAAAGAAGCATTGTGAATATACAATCAATTTGTATTGGAAAGTATACAAATATATCAATGTTTTCAATATTTAAACATATATGAGATACAAACCCTGGCTTTGCACTCGGCAGCCAGTGCATAGTTCTGGTCTTTCACAGCTTCCTCTTGAGCTTCGATTGCAACGTTTAGAGACACTCTTAGACGCGCCCTCTGTAATATAATACAGTACAATGTTGATACAGCTCATTTCTAGTATTACAACCTTTACCTATGCTTTAAATTAGTAAAATTATTGGAATTTGCGTGTTGATGGGTTAATATATTAACGCATGTAAATTGTGCCACATCATTGTGGAAACTTTTTTTTTTTATACAGTAGCAAAAGAGCAGGCAACCGTTACAAGTGGCTGCTGCCCCATGGACATTTGTGACCGACTCCAACAGGGCTGCAGGGACTGTTAATGTGATTTTAATTAGTATAAATAATAAACAACTGGGGACAATGCCACACACGGCTGTCTGATCCCAAATTAGACAATTTAATGCCCGTGTTATGGTGACCGGACAACTGATATACTACACATACACATAAAATATAGTACTTATATAGAAATTTTTATTACGCCCAGACACAGAACAAACAAATGTGCTGCACACACAAATGTTTGTCCCGGGTGGGAATCGAACCACGAGCTCCGGTTTTGCAGTCAGGGTCTCTGACCACTCGAGCACGAGGCCAGTCAAATTAGTAATACCTGCAGTTTAATCTCGGTGCAGTCGACGGGAGCGGCGAGGGGCGGCGCCGGCGGCTCCGGGTCGGGTGCGTCGCGCAGCGCGCTCAGCACGCCGCCCACCAGCTCGAGCCGCGCCGCCAGCTCGGGCACCACCAGCTCCAGCGCCGACACGAACGCGCGGATCACGTCCGCGCTCAGCGCCCCGTAATCACCTGCGCAATTGTTAAACTTTTTTTTCCCATCAAGACATAGACAGACACGATATTAAACAGAAGACAGTGAGGAAAAAAAGAAAAGCAAATGTTATTAAAACGTAACACAATAACCTAATAACTACAAATGTAGCAAGATTACAGTTTGTCTGGTGGTAAGATTATGTGTACCATTATCCAAGAACAATACTACCCCAAATTCTTTTATTCATTATAAGGTATATACATACACTCAATGAAGGTCATGTTTTAGTCATCGTACTTCGGCTTTGTGCGCCCCTCAGGCTGCAGTAGACCGGGAGAAAAAAGCCAGCGAAAAAAAACTCCCAGCACTCTAAAGCAATGTCACAACATAATATGCCAATAGACCTACAGGACCATAAGGATTAACCTTGTTTATCCGAACCTCTACTGTGTTCACAAATCTTAAATACATCCTCACCAGTAAGAGTGTCAGTTATAAGCGTTTGCAAAGCGTTCCGTCCAGTGGGGTCAGTTGTGTCATATACTTTTAACATGCTTCCCAATTCGTGCAGCACATATTGACGGGTACTGAAGCCGACGGGGTCTTCAGTTTCTGACGGGCAGGGTGACTCTACAATGCTGTAATAAAATTAATACATCTTTAACACATCTGCAATTTATATCGCTCTATGTTTTACTTAACAAAGATATGTTGAACGTTTTTTATAAGTTATTCACTTTAAAGAAAAATTGCTTAAATCATCAGCAAGAAATTATACTCACGCTCGAATATACCCAGTAAGTACCACCAAGTCTGGCAACACTGATTCCAATGTTTCGTCGTCGTCAATCTTCTGCAAGTGCTCCGCGAGGTGGCGCCAGTACCAAGCTGTCTCTTTGTTCAGCTTCTCGGCCGATATTAACCGCAAAGATTTGTCTGTAGGGAGCCATTCTAACAACTCCGATATTGGTAAACGTCTAGAAAGGAATTATAAGTATTATGAGAACATATACAAATGTAACTTCACATGCTGGGTGCATGTAAATAATATTCTTAAAACTGTATCATACATGTCATAATATATGTATATTTTATATATGAAACATAGGATTTATTTGTGTATACACATATTTTTAAGCTTTGTATTGATATCAATAAAGTGCTATCTCATAACTTGTTAGATTTTTCACACATGATAAATTATAACAATAACAATTATCCCTTTCATTCATTTCATTTTAAATAATAATTATTTAATATTATAGTAAATTTAGTACTCACTTAAACAGAGATTCCAACAGTTTTCCAGCAACATACTGGGAATCCTTGGCATCCTGAGCATTGTCCAACCTTATGGCCTTAAGTAAGTCTATAATGTTCCCTTTGAATGTGCTGAGCCAGCTTGGAATCAGTATTTCTTCGACGACGCGTCTGACGCGGGGACTGCGTTCTGTTAATCCAACCTGAAAATTTAGTTATTATACCTTTATAATACTATAATTATTAGTCAAATACAGACTATAAAAACTTGTAAAAGTATTTTAGGCGTATTCAATTCAAATTCTTTTATTCCTTATAAGGTATATACTCGTAAGGTCTTTTATCCTCGTTTTCCTAAATTATGGTACCACTGCAGAGTGTAAATAAAAACATAGGGACCGTAACGAAAATGATAATAAATAGCATAGAACTAAAAAAAGGACATTGCTAACTGTAACTATTAAACATTCTGTTGTACTAACTTTCAGTGTCAACACTCTTTGTCTAACTCGAAGCTGAGTGACATTTATGGCCGATATGTAGAGGAAGGCGGCGCGGCGGACCGCTTCGTCGACGTCGCACAGTCTTTCCAGGACAAATGGAACGTTGCGGGAACATTTAGCGATCGACATCAGCACCGCTCTGTAGTGACAATAAAAATTATGATAATGATTTATTAGAACATTACTGTTTAAATTAGGTATTGCTAGTTGTAACAATGTAATGTCAAGGAAGCTGTTTATACATAATAATTATGTAGATAGAATGAGTCTATATCTAAGAGGGAAACCTAGAGCATTCATCCAATAATAAGTAAATTTTACTTTTAAACTAACGTTTTGCATCTGATTCTCATCCAGGATAAATACTTGTAAAATTATTTGTATGAACTGTTCCAAAACTTAAAATTATCTATAAAAGTATGTAATTACAAAAAATCTGGTTTTTCATTACATTTGGTGGCAGTAAACATACCAGAATTATAATCTTATCATTGTTTCAAATGTGTAAACCGACCTCCTCACAGATGAACTAGGATCGCAGCTCATGTGAAATCGATAAGCTCTTGTGACTTCATCGTCCGATTCCATTGGATTCTGCAACCGTTCGAGTGCCAGTGCCGCTCGACATCGCACAGCGCCGCGAGTGTCTTGGAAGCGTTGCATCTTGCATATTGTGAAAAAAGCATCTTGAATATTGTTATCAGTTTGACAAATCTAATATTACTCGGAGACTTAAGTTCGAGTTGAAAAAAATCATTCATTGTTTCTTATTAAGAATCATACAACTCATTTATGAAGAAATTAGAAACTTACAAATTGTGTGTGCACGAAACAAACAATGAATTTGAGTTTCTCATACATAAGTAGGAATGAGTCCTTGTGGCATTAGATCCCATTTATTTAAAAACAGTCACAAGTGGCTGCTGCCACCCATTGATGTTTGGAACCGACTCCTACGAGTAACAGCACTGATCCTATCAGAAGTCAGACGACTGATCTTCCCAGAATTCTATCTGTAAGGTTATTGCTTTTTTTGATATAAATATACATACCTGGGACTCAAGCAACTTGTCACACAGATCATCATCTAAAGATGCATCATCCCCGAGGGCAGACAGCACCGCTGCTAACAGCTGACTGGCCCTATATCTCACCGACTGGCCAGACACACATTGACACTGAAAGAAAATTATAATGTTAGAACACATTCTTGCATCCATACAATCACACAAAACATATATTCATGAATATTTGGTTTTGGCTGGCAGTAGCAAATGGCCATTGCAATGAATAATGAGAATAAATTTAATTTAATAATGTAGGGAATATTTAAATAGCAAATTATAGTAGTTAATAGTATTTTTTACTATCATACATAAAATAAACTTACATTACATAAATATGGTTAACACTAGTGTATAATGTAAAATTTTGCTATAATTTACTATAAAAATAATTTAATTGATTTGTAATTAAACTAAATTGTACTTATATTTCTAGTGATTGTGTACCTCAAATATAACATTGAATATGAACATCAAGAACTCTTCCTCGTCATCCAAAGAAGTACAGAAGGTTGCCACAAACTGGACAACTCTGTCCACGTTAGCACTGGTGTCTCCGAAAGTGAAGAGATACAGGAGTGCATTCTTAAAGCTCTCCCTGAATTCATCTTCACCAAGCTGCCAACATGTATTAAAAACTCATCTGTCTGAACATACATATGTAACAAGACCAATATGAAGAAAAATAGCAAGGAAAGAAATAATGGAGCCTTTATTACATGTTTCATTTATCACCTAAGATTAATACAAAAAAATTTATATCAAACTAATAATAATCCTTAAACCGTCTCCATTCACTGTCTGTTTTGAGATGAAGCAGTTAAGTATGGAAGCAATCACCTTGAGGACGCTGTTGTACAAGTTCCACTACAAATTATCAATAACTATATTAAGTCTAAGTCCAGCAGTGAACATCATTGGGCTGCAAGTACGCAAGTGCAAACAAGGATTTTGGATAAACTTTGCGATGCATATGCGAATGCAATACCAATAATTCAAACAAATTAAGTTCTTATATAGTGTTATTTAAGGGAAAGCACGTTATTTGTTATGGGAAAAATACTGCATACCTTTTTGTATAATTTAATCATTTCTTTAACATATTTTTTATGTTGAACTACATTGAACTGGACATTTTGAAATATCTTAAACATAACAGGATTATTCCTTGGATTAGGCTTTATGACCCTCGGTTGAACTTCAGCGTCTACCGAAGGCATGTTTGCTCTAATTTTTTGTAAACAATTGCTTTAAAACTAGCAAAACACAAAGCAAGCAACAACGGACCGTTTCAGTTCATTTTGAATTGCGCCTTTTAACGTCAAAATTGACCACAGACAAGGACATCAATCAATCTATTTGATAAAAATAGTCAGCTATGTAATGTTCTTTATGGCTGAGAAGCGACAAAACAGTCTTGACAGAAAGTGAGAAAAGAAAAATTATTTCTATTTTCGTAATTTGCAGAATCATTCTTCTTCATAAAAAATCTGTTGTATTTTTCATTGTTGGAAACATTTTAACTAAAACTAAATAAAACCCCATTATTTCTGCATCAGAAATAATAATGCCTATTAACGCAGGTGTGCATGGTTGCACATACGTTCAACCAAAGAGTACAACAAACACGAAAAGAAACTCATTTGCAGATAGCTTATGTCATCATCATCATGTATGTCGATTTGAAGCGCCATCTGTATTTTGCTCGCAGCTCATTTTTATAAACGTGAGTGTACAAAACTCCCCTCCCTCTCTCTGTGTACACAGCATATTCATTTAAAAACTAAAATTAGCCAAAAATCTTTTCCCTTTTCTAATAAATAAAATAAAAACAATAGTCGTGTAAAAGATTTATTGTGCACTTATAGTTATAAATAATATTTTAAATTGTAGACAAAATTAGAAAATTAAACTAAGATAAATTTATTTACAATTAATAAGGTATAAGGTAAAATGTTTGCAAGTGATAGTAAAAGTATATAAACAAATATTTATACCTATTAAGTGTCTAATAAACTGTAAGGATATATTCGTTACAATTTTATTTTGTTACGGTTTCTTTCGAGGAAGTTAGTCAATGATAAATATTGATTATTCCATGCCAACAGATCTTCTCTGTCGCTAAACGTAATAACGTTACAATATTTTTGTAAGTGCATGATGTAATCATCATTTCAATGTATAAATGTTGGATATAATCCAATACAGTAAAATTTATGATATAATCTACTAAATTATCATGGAACATTCTACAAATGATAGAAAACACTATAGTAGGTTACATAACTGTTCTTTCGTACAAAGGTTACATCGCAAAACAATGTTTTTTAAATATAGAAACCGGATATACTCGACTCAATATGTAAAGACAAGTAAACTGATAAAATGGTTCAGACAAAAGTTATCGTTATTATATAAAGTGTGAACCTGAAACTTAGTTTAAAGCATGTCATTCTATCAGTATGTATTGATTTTCATTTATGACACTTAAAAAACGAAGCAATATTATATGTACTAGGTATCTTTAAACTTACGGTACGAACTTACGATTGGGATATTTTAAAGTTGCTAGAGGCATTATCCTTTTACTTAACATATAATATTATTCTAATAATTAATAGAAATATAAAAATCATGGTGCAGTTATATTAGGTTTAATGCTAATCACCTTAAAGTACGATCAAATAAATAGAGAAGCAATAATTATACTAACTGTATACAGTAAGCCACTTTATATTTATGAAAATTGTTATCTGTTACTTTATATATATCTAATACAGTAAGCTAATCGAGACAATTTTAGTGATGTACTGTTACTTCGCACCTATGACACAAAAATGATGCGCAAATGTTTTAGAATAGTGAATATGTGTATTTTGAACCTTACGAAAAGAAATCAATATCATTTTATAAAGAATACGTGATTCATACAGATAACGATAATGACGGTATTGATATACATTTTATTTCAATTATTTACTCGAGATCCTCGATCAAGGAGTCTAGTTCTTTTTGTAGCGTCATCGATTCCTCTCTCTGTTTGAGAACATCGTCTTTCAGCCTGTCTACATTAGCCATGAGAAGAGCGTTGCCTTTCTTCAACGCGTTGACTCGGGTCTCATGGCGTTTGAGCCTCTTTGTAAGGTTTTCCTTTTTAGTTGGCAGTGGGGCATCCTGTCAAAAAAATCACCGAAATATTATATAAAAACTTGTTGTTTATTATTAACAGTAGGTAGGTATTTATAAAATTCTCGTGACTGTTCTGGGTACAGTATAATGTAATTTTCAAGATATCTTTAGTTGGAAAGGGGAATAATTGAATATTCAGTTTTTCTTATATCGTCCTTTAAAAGTAAAATAGACAGACAAACAGACAGACATCGTAGGTGGTCGCTTGACGTAGATCGTGGTCGTGGTCATATGCATATTCAAAATAAATAAAAAAATGGTGTTCCGTTACCCGACAGCCACTCATTCATATGCCTTTAATACCGCAGTGTCATGATATGGTGTAATATAACTTGAAAATTTATGTAGGTAGATACAATTAATTTCAAGGTGTTATAAAGTTTGAATTTTTTCATGCATTGCTCTTACCTCCGGTTCACTCTCACTCTCAGTTTCGCTTTCGGTGTCCTGCTCTGTCTCTGTCTCCGATTCTTCTTCTTCCGTCTCGCTCTTTTTGGTCTCTTCGGAATCTTCTTCTTCTTCTTCCTCATCCTCATCCTCGTCCGATCCAACTTCCTTCATCATCGCTGCCATTTTATCAACCTCGCGTTTCAACTCCTTGTATTTTTTCTTTGCATCTCTGAAATATTTTCATACTTTACTTTGCATTTACCTGTTTTAAATATTGCTGCTGTATTTGACTACAGTATTCGCCATTCATAAAGCGGAGTTTTTACTTCAAAATAGTTACGTTACAATTTAAACATACACAACACAAACACACACAACATTCAAAACTATTTATTAAACCTCTTCTAGTGTTATATAATTTACTTACTTAAGCGCCGCTTGTTGGTTCTTAAGTGCCATTTTATATCCCATGCGTTCTCTCTTCATATTGTCTTGTTTTTCCTTCAAATGTCTTATCTTATTCCTCATGTTTCGTATTTCTTTTTCCATTCGCTTTTGTTTCTTTTCTTCACTCTCTTCCTGTAATATATATTTTTTTGATTGAAAGATTGAAATACAGAATATGCCTCTTTATTTCTATCACGATGCCCTAATCGAAACGAATCTCAATTCTTTGTATACCTACTACGTACCTACGTATCTACGAAAAAACAATTATAATAAGTTAAAAAAAATTTTGTAATACAAAAGTATGTTCTGGACTACTACAAAGGAGAACTCAATTTACCTGTAAAACAATTATAATGAATAGCTGATTATGGAAAATAATATCACAAACATATTAAGCAATATTAGTGGCTTAACACTTGTTTAGGTACGTTTTACGCTTTAAATGAACTTTACAACTACATTATATGACATTCTGTTAAATATTTGTAAGTCAATCCATGGAAGACCATATCTTGAATCTCAATTATTCCAGAAATCTTACCCCTTCCTCTTCAGATTCTTCTTCTTCTTCGAAACTGTCGTCTTTGGTAACAGATAACTGTTTAACTGCGTGACTGGATCGTCTCGAACCAACACCGGTGGGCATGATTCCCTGGAATGCAGAATTACATGTATTGTGTATGAAAGTAGTAGTAACTTAGTGTAATGTGGTGCAGCTTAGTCACGTATCTGTTATTTTCACAAAGTTATGCGTGTTTTTAAGATCATTATATCAGTGGCTATTGACTGAACATAGCAACGTATTTTTACGCTGAAGGTATTTTCACAACTTTATCATGTGAAATCTGCATATAAACATTTGGCCAGAGTGGTAAGCTATGACTGTCTTACTTTAAGAATATATTCATCTTCAATAATGGTGAGATATAGAAGATTATATACGTAAACAATCTGTGTTATTACCAATGTATCAAATTGAACCTTGCATGTTTCATCAATTAATGTTAAAGTACAACTTATAGGTAAGCATCAAAACCGTTTGAAGTTTATCAATAGGTATAAATCGTAAGTTAAGTGTCTAATGACACTTAACTTACGATTTAACATTTATTAACTTAACATTTATTGTTTTATTTTCTGTTACCTCGTCTTGATAATGATTAGTAAAAGCAGCGTTATTATTGTTAGCGTCATTAGCGTTCCTTTTTAAATCCTGCGCCTCTGCCGAGTTTATATCAATATTTAATAACCTGCATTGTTTCTCAAAATCAAGTTGTCGCTTTTGGTAGAAAGATAAAGGCTCTTCCGATGAGTATATATCTTCTAGTTTATTCTGGAAATTAGTAAGCAATAATTATTCATGTTAGCTATAAAGCAAATTTGAAAAGTTAGTTAATAGACATTCCACGCTCAAGTTGTACATTAGTATTCTGAACGTAAGGATTATAAATAAGACTAACCGATAAAGCTTGTTCTAATTTCTTTTCCAGTTCTGCATTTTTTCTTTTCAGTTCTTCTAAATCAGTCAAAGCATCGTCTCTTTCCTCAGCGGCCTCTAGATATTTCTTTTCTAAATTATCAGCTGTTTCCTTAGCTTTTTCAACTTCCATTTTTAAGTTATTTACTAATCTTTCATCATAGGCATCAGTAACTGATATGACTGTTTTGTGTTGTTCTTGTTTGATAATAGCCCGTTCCCTTGCCAATTCCGCTTCTAAGTTTTGTATTCTGGTGAGAAGGCGTTTATTTTCCCTCTCTTGAGCTTCTTTGTTCCTATAACACAAAATATAAATTAAGATGTATGGTATTTCTAAGCTATTCGTATTTCTGTAATTATATTGTAACTACTTAGGATCACCTTAATTCAATTGCTAAGAGCTGCTTGGTGGATTGAAGGTCATCCCTTACTTTGTCAATGTCATCCATCTCATCAATTTCTTCTTCTTCTGGTGCAAGTACCTGTAAATATTTTTACATAATTATATTGTCTAAATATAGATAGTTTTATTAATAGTCTTGACAAAATGTAATGCATATACTCCAATTTACAAAGTCATATATGATCTTAGCTGCTTGCTCTTCAGGTCACCAATAATAGAATAACAAAGATAGAATTATGGTACCGGTGGCTTTTCACTTTGGAATTCCCTGCCTATAATTTCAAATAAATATAATTGGTTACAAAGGATACTTTTTTAAAATGTACCTCAGCTACTGAAGCTCCAGAAGGACATGCGGCGATATTAGCTTGGGACATAGATTTCTGCACTTGTTCCTCAATTGTCATTTGCCTTCTAAACTTCCTCAAGCCTTCTAAATTAGGCTTACTCCTGTCGTTACATTTGGTCTTCTTTAGTTTAACACCTTTCGAGATTTCTTTTAGAAGTTCATTGTGAGAGTTCGGTTTCTCAGATTCGAAGATGAATTGGTCTTTGTTTTTCACAACCGTTGTTTTTGCTATGATAGGACTCGATCTAGAAAGACGTTAGAGTTTATAAACTTATTAATAATTCAATTTTTCTTGAAATATAACATCAAATTTACTGTTTAGGCTGGTAATATATTGGTGACCACTTGGGAAGATTCTTTCATGACTGTTGTGACTTATATAATATTTTTTCGTGCACGATACGTTTTTATTTATAGGTATTTCTGCATTTTTATTATTAACGGACTATAAAATCACTAGCTGTTATTTATATATATATTTTTTTAATATTTTTGATAATGAATAGTTTTTTTTCTTATAACGTGACTCACCTGTCATTACAAACTACATGTTTTAATTTCTTGCCTTGCTCTACTTCTTTCATCATATCACTCCAATCGGGTCTCCTCCTTGGCCTACTGCGAAGTTGTTCAATTTTTTTTAGTTTTTCAGGGTCCAATGGATCCTTTTTAAATTCAGGTGGCGGCGGCATCTTTGGCGGCAGGGGTGGTGGCATGGGTGGTGGAGCGGGTTTTAATAAGCCTAAAAAACATTTTAAATTGAACCGTAACTTTTCGAGGAGTAAAATAAACCGACCACTCTCAGAGCTGCATGACTGAGGATATTTTTTTAATAAATAGAACTGAATGTGACCTTTAAATAAGTTGCCATTGTTCTTCACTGAATCCATTGTTGAATGTTTCTATTACTGATTGATACAACACTGCATTTACTATAAAAAGTCACTATAAATATATAACCAAATGTAATGTCTAATGCACTTTTATAATGAAATTTATTTTCCAGAACATGTTTTGGTTTTCCGTGAAATATCTAAGCATTTGCACCTGATGCGTTCGCGTCGAATGCGGAACTACCCGAGACTATTTCGGACCAGATGTCGACCACAAACTTGTCTAGCACACAAGAGATCAAAAGGAAAGGATTCGCGCGGCTCTAACGAGATTTCAAGAGACATTCCTTCGGGCGCCTAAACATAGATTTACTAATAGTTTTTGTATATTGTTTTAGTCAAAGTATTAGACACAATTTATTATTTCATTGGGTACATACAGTACGCTTGATATGACTCCTGTAAAATATCATTCATTAAACAGGAGTTGTTGATCTGCTCTAAAATTGATAAACCATGATAATTATTCTATGGACAAATATGGCCTTGATGGAACAAGAGGTGAATAATGGAATATTTCCTAAGCAGTATGCAGATGACTTGATAATTTTGTAAAAAAGTATTTCAAAATAGTATCATATTATAATAATGAAAATTTTACCATTAATTGATTATCTCATTTACATCATTTCATTTCAAAAGGCAAACATTGAATTGTTTGCCAAATTCCAATTGATTGAATAGAACATACGCCACGCATTTGTTCTGCATCAGACTATTATGTTGTTGTGTTGTGTTCTAATTATAAATGCAAATCAAATGCTAATGTGTCAATGTTTGTGTCACGTGTAATCAGATGGTGGTAAGTCTTTCATATTAACACCTACATGATGTATAAATACGTCAGATGATGATGGATGATTTCATGAATAGAAAATTCATTGTTTATATTAATTGTGTAAGTTATAAGTTTTTATTGTGAATACTTTTAGTATCAGTTTACTTTTTGAAGGAACATTTTAGTCTCCAAATTTAGCAAGCATTCACTTGCTCCGACTCCTTCTGAAAGGACCATTTCAAAACAGGTTGTTACCCACATCTCTTAATTAACGTATTGTTACATAGAAAGAAGCTTAAAGATAAAAATACTTAGCTTATGGAACTTACTTCTCAAGCTTTCATTTTTGGTCAGAGTGTGTCCCTTAGGAATTTCGTTAGCCAACGTCTTATCTATGTTTTCTTTGACACGCTCATGAAGAGGATCTCTCCATTTCTTGAGCCCAACGTCATCTTTTGATGGTGCTTTCTGCAGTGGTGGTTTACGAGGAGGAAGCTGGAAAATAATATTACATACCCACATGATAGAGAGTAGTGTACATAACAGTCAGTAGGACCATAATACATAGTAAGTGTGGTTTCTATTATTTGTGTACAAGCAAGCAATTATGATTATGATTATGATATTTTTTTAGATACCTTTGATGACGATTTGTCCATAGGTGTCGGGGGTTTAGTGGCCATTTTAGATTTCTCTTCTGATGTAGATTTAGAGTCTACTATATTTTTATCTGGTATTTTCTCTTCTACTTTGGGTTTCACAGTTGTCTTTATATCACTTTTGGTTTTGTCTTCTATTTTATTTTTAGTTTTTTCCTCTACTTTAGATTTAGGTACTAATTTGTCTTCAACTTTTGGTTTAATTGAGGCCTTTTCCTCTACTTTTGTAGATGCTTTAGTATCTTTTGCTAAACTGTTTGTAGACACCTTTCCATTTGGAGTCTTGTCGTTTGCAGAGTTAGTATTCTTTCCTAAATCATTTTTATCTTGTTTTCTTTCTACTATCGTTACTGATTTGTCTTTGTTAGTTTTATCGTCAATAGTTCTTACACTTTTGAGAATGGGTCTCTCGGGTGTTTTATCGTTTGTTACTTTATCTT